>APFE031499412.1:158951-204139 GCA_000404065.3 Pinus taeda
TTTTTTTATTAAAAATATATATTTTTAAAACTACAAATTATTAGAGATACATAGTGCAAAGTTGGCTCACCTATACACCCTGTGAGCTGATGAAGAAGTGTTTAAGGAAGGATAACCTTTCAACCAATCTTTAACAACCTTTCAATCCCCTATAACTTGTAAGTTTAGATTGCTTGACACAATTAAGATGACTAACATAAAAAATTGATTCATATTATTGTAGTACTTGTTAGGTAGTTGTATTTTTGTTCTTAGACTAAATTAGTCATTCATGTTAGTCATTTTTAGTTGTATTACTTATTAGCTAGTCACATATTTTAAGTCGTGACTAAATTAGTGATTTATGTTAGTCGTTTTTAGTTTGGTCACTTAAGATTGCTAATTTTTGGTAGTATTTCACTTGGAAAAGTTGTGGTGACTAACGTTTTTAGTCACCTAGTCACTAATTGCTCATTTTCTACTAGTGTATTATATGGTAATTTCCAACTATTTTTTCATTCAATTTTCTATAGCTACTATCGCAATTACTTGTTTTTTCCCTCTACTTGTTCTCTTATGCAATTCTCTTGGTGTTTTAGGAGTTCCATTTCTTATCTGAGTTGGAAACCTCATCCTCTACATTTCCTACATCTACAATGCCTTTTCCTACTACTATCCTCTTCCACTTATGTGCTTCTATCTTTGCCTTTGCAATCTCTAGCATGGCATGAGTCGGGAGGTGATACAGCCATAAATATCCTCTACAAGGGACTCTCAAGGATTCTAAGTGCATCCACCTTCCTGTAGAAGGTTCGACCCCTTCTATAGGTTTTGATCCTTGTCCTTATAAAAAAGTCTTGGTTTCTTCAAATTTTTGAGAATATGGGTGAGGAGTCACTTGTTCTTTTTGGACATGAGGTACATTGAATGTTTGCAATTCCCTTTCTTGTAATTATTCTTGCACTATTGTTTTCTTGTTTCCTACAGTTCCTATATTTTTTCCATTATTTCCTATAGTTCTTTTATTTTTTACAATGTTTTGAGTAGCTTTTCTTCATATCCTTGCAAAGTATATCCTTCTTCATCCTTTTGTTATTCTCTTGCAACTGATTCTTCCTCCTACAATCCTTCATTAGATTCTTCTTCTTGTGGCTCTTATGTTTGGTGTGGAGCCTAATTATCTTCTTTATTCAAAGGTACCGCCGCATTGGACCCCAATTCATAATGGGGCAACAATGTTACCCATTTGTTCATTGTCAAGGGGGCGACACTAATTTTTATGAGCCCCCCCCCCGCTAGCAAGGGTTCAAGGGCAGCGCCCCCAAAGCTAAAAATAGATGTAAAATATTGTAATTTTGTATTCAATCTGAGTTTTTCATTAGGTGAATGATCTGACAATAGAAGTTATGTTTAATTTATGGTTTTTTTCCCTAGAAGGAAACCACTCGCTATATATGAGGGAATTGTATTGTGAATATGTATATGTGTATTCTGAGTAAGAAAGAGAGGAGATTGTGTGAGAGTGAAGATGGAATTACTACAGATATGTTGTTGGTTGTATCTCTTCATTTTGTTAGATAATATAAAAGGAAGTAATGGTTGTTTCTCTGTGGACGTAGTCCAAATTGGGTGAACCATGTATATATGTGTCTCTCTTATTTTATGTGTTTTTTGTGTTTATGTTTCTGCAATATTTTATGTGTTCCATTGCTCTGTAATATATAATTTTCTAGCATCTTCTTTGTTTATAAGATATATATCATATTGTTTCTTGGGACTATATGTGTCCTCTATATGAATTAGTATCTGGAAATTTTCCTTCTTCTAAACATGTGACTTTCTCCTTGGTTTGTGCCCTCTGAAAGTTTGGTGCTCCCACTAAATTATTGTTTTTCTCTTCTTTTGTGATCTTTTTTGGTTTGGGAGGTATTGCCAATTTTGGGTGGGTTCCCATCTCAACTAGAGTAGCTACAATTTCCCTCTCTATGGTTTCAAATATGGACTTGCTTTTAGAGGGTCCATGGCTAGAAATGGCCTTCCCTTTTCCTTTGCCACTATAGGGTACCCCTACTCTACTAAGTCCCTTTGAATTTCTATGAAGTACTATATGTCCATGTTTATGAAATCAGCCCATGGGATAAGATGGTTTACCCTTTGTAATGCATAAAAAATTATCGACTTAATTAGACCATGGTAGGCCAAGGCTTCTTGCTTCCTTGCTTTGACTTTCCCACTCATTCTAGTTAATGATTACAACAAGAAGTAAGGAATGCATAATGATCAAGATGGTGGAAAGTAAGCTTGGTGACTAAGGTGGTAAACTAGCCTAAATGGGTAGGAATAGACCAAAATAATATTACTTCATATATATATAATATATATATTATATATTAATATATATCAAATATGGTAGGATTTCCCTTCTATTCCCATTTTTGTCTTCAATAATTTGTTCATCTTGGAAGAAGAAAAAATTCTTGGCAAGGGTGGTCTCTTACCTTTCTTCCTTATTCCATGATAGGGTTGTAGGAATACATGTCACTCTATTTAGGACAACTTCATTGATGTATATCACTAAAACATTCACTGCTATGATATACTCATGTCCTCTAAAATTCTAAAAATTCAAGGCAAACTCTATGGCCACCGTGTCATGATACCCTCTCAATCTCTCAAATAATACCACCCATTGTCTCCTTTGGAAGATAATCTCCATCCTAGGATTTTGATTAATCATGGTGGTATTAGTGGGTTCCCTATGATTGAACTCAATCCCCATTGTATAAACTTTTAAAGGTCTATCGTTTTACGTATGGGTGGTTTGAATGATAGTTAAGGTATCTGAGAAGTTCAAAGTGTATCCCAAATATATTTATGACTAAAATTTAGATGGAAATATGCTCTAAAAAAAAAGGTTAAACAATGCTAAAGGTGTCCAACCTTGTCTAATTGCAATTGTTAACTCTGTGAGGATTTCTCCTATAGGATTCGGGTTCAACTCATGTAGAATTTGGGTGTGTTACAGAGTATTTTTTCACACCTCCTACACTTCCCTGTGTCATACCCTGGAGTTCCAAAACCTTGAAAACTATGCAGTGTACCCATCTTGATATGTAATCCGGATCCTCCCTGAAGAACTAATGAAAAGTTGCCTTGAGCCTTTCTTGAGAAAAATGAGCTCAAAACCCTAATTTTTGGGTCAATGCGACTGTGACACTTCCCTCTCGTGTTGATGGCAGGTTGCAGCATATGAGCCTCATGCTACCAGCGCGGCTTTTTCCTGGATACTCATGCTAAATGCTAAAAGGCAAGTTTTCCCAAAGTGGAGGAGAAGCTTCATGATCTAGAGGCTTCTAGAACAACGAGTTGGATGATGTTCATTATGGATGTGGTCGAAGTCTCCCAATATTACCCTTGATCTTATCCCTATGAGCTTCCTCCTTGAGATGAGGACCTTCCCATATCTTTGGTGAGATATTAACTCCCTCTCCCTTCCTATAAATTGATCCCCCTCCATTCCCAAATGGTTGGTCTCTGATTATTTGCACCCTTGTGCTGAGATAGTGCCTACATGTTATTCACTTTGGCTTGGAGAAGGAGTGCTTGGAGAGCTTGAGTTTGTACTTGGACATTCACTCAAGGAGGGATACTAAAATCAAGGCTTGGGTTGTATGCTTCCTCTTTTGTTTATTAATATATACAATTGTTGGTTCACTTTACATAAATGCTTGTGTCAATGCTTCATTTATCTTAATGCTCCTTGATCTGTTAAGTGGATTACATTTTATTATGCTAGTTTCACTTTTATGCTTTTTCATGTATTTGGCCTCTTGTGCGGGTATTCAAACGCTATGAACAGCAAGGACTAAGCCTGAGGAGAAAGTGATCAAGATATTCAACAAAGGAGTGCAACGTAGCATTAGAGTGAGGTAGGTCTCCTTCCTCTTCTCTTATTTCGATTGTAATCTAGGAAAGTGTCTTGTAGATTATCTCGCTTGTTGCTAGACCCACTCATTGGGCTAGAGGGATTGTCTTTGTCCATAGAGAGTATTTACCTACTCAACAAAATGGCAACTCCACTAAGGAAGATATAACCTTTCCATCCATTTCTTTGATCTGATCCTCTAATTAGCTTGACCAACCGTCAATTTCTAGGCTTGTGTGCATCGCTGTAGGTTTATACAGTTGCTGGTTTTTTCTTGAGAGTGTTGAGTCTGGTCTAATTTTTGAAACTTTTTTTTCCATCTTTTCCTCGCCCAACATGTTTTTTGGTTTTAAAAAAGCACTGCCAATGCTAATTTTGGATTAACAGTTGCGTTGTTTTGCCTTTAAGCACCACTTTTCCTTTCACAAGTGCATTGATCCCAGGGGCTAGAAAAAAATTAGGATTTCTTCTCATTTTCAATGTGTCCCAACCTCTATGAGTGTTTTTCCAGTGTGATCTCATTGTGTTTTCCTTGATTGTTGTCCTTTAATGGTCGCAATTGTCTCTTTGCTTCTGATGGTGTGTGATTGAAGTTAGATTGTCTTCTAGGGTTTCTAGGTCTAGGTTACTCTTCACTCATCACTCGGCTTCTCTTTGTGAGATCGATTGTCTACATTTAGGAGTTTTACTGCAATCAAAACACCATTTTCAAGTTGCTTTCGATTCATATTTGCGAAGTTGTTTTCTTTAGTATTGGATCGTATTTGTACTTTGAAAATTACTTTTGCTCCATTGTCAAACATACATTACAATTTTTTTGCTTTGGTTGAGATGAAAGTATATGCTTATTTTTATTTCATTGTTTCAAAAAGTAATGTGAAAGGATCTCTTCATTAAAGTATTTTTGAAACAATTTTTGTTTTATTTGAAACCATAGTGAATGAAATCTTCATTTTAGTTGTTTTGAAATCCATTTTTCCTTTGCTTATGCATTAGTTTTCGTTTGAATCAAAGTGAAAGAAAAAGAACAAAAATGTTAGTGCATCTTAGTGAAAGAAAGTGATTTTGTGTCTCATAAGATTGCATTTTGGCATTGCATTCATTAGTGAAAGTGAAAGAGTAGTTTTCATTTTTTACATATTGTATTCAAAAAGTTAGGGAGATACGTGTTGATGCATTTTGCTTGATTGATGCATTTTTTGGTTGTCTCTCTTCCCTCATTAGTTTAGCTTTCATCAAATAAAAATATTTAATTTTTCTCATTTAGTTGCATCATAGGAATTCAAGTGGCATCATTGAGCCATAAAATTGAAACCTAATTCAAGATAAACTTAAAATTTGCCTCAATTAACCTAAAGATTATTTGTAACCTAATGCAAATATCTAGAGGTCTAGGCTAGAGACGTGTTCTAACATATTTAAACATAGAAGTTGTCATTAACTACCTGCATTGTATCTTGGAGGTGAAATATCTTTCCAGTACAGAAGTATATCGAAGGTTCTCCAGTACTTTCAGGTATATCAGAGGCACTTCAGTATGGAAAGTATATCAGAATTCTCTCACCAAATCGTTATGCATTAGATATTGCTAACATGGACTTGTGCTTCCCATACTGTCGAGTATATATTGGGAGACCACACTAGGTCATTATCATTTAGCCACAGGTAACCGAGTATGTCGCCTTGTAAATGCTATACACCAAACACAAAATTCAGGGAGATTGGTCTTCGTACATCAAGTCCTTGGTTTCAGCTAAGGTGTATATCGCAGTTCACTGATACTTGGTAAACCCTCTTGCCTAGTATAACCCTTTTTTATCTATTTGTTGTTTTAAGTTATAAAATTAACTACCAATGATAATATGTCGAACCCATGCAATTTATTCTTGACCTCATATTGAGTAATTCCTTGTAAATTTTAATTTTAAATCCCTCAATGAAATCATCTCTTCTCCTTTTTCTTTTGAGAGAAAGTCATCATGGCTGAACCACTACGTTCACCTCACCATTCCCCTTCATCAACTAATACTAGAGGGTCATCACAAGGAATTTTCTTGAAATTTCACATTCACTTAAAGCTCAAGGTCTTGAAATTGGAATTTTCCTGAGTATCCAACCCCTTGCTTCTCGTTCTGCACCTCGAAATTCATCGTCGACTCAGGAGTCTGATCCAGAAACCCTTAAGAGTCCACAAAGGTTTGTTTTATTCCCTCTGAATCCACTTTTTGATCTAGTGGTGATATCTCCTCAACCACTGTATAGTCCATACGATACCCTTGGTGTACCTTTGGAGTTATCTACAACATCTTGGATTCCCCCTCAATAACTATTTCCACCTATGGAAATAGAAGGTGAATTTCAAACCTCTCCTCAAGGTCCTTCAGAAGTCTCAGCTACTCACACTCCTAGTGTTGACAATGATTCTGGATACGAATTTCCACCAGAAGGTTTTCCTTCTGTAGGAAGTGTTCCATCTCAACCACCTCCTGAAAATAGTGGGCCTATGCTTCAACTTGGTTATACAACCTTGGCTCAACTAGTTATGCCTACGTTTGGTCCGTTTATTCCTAATGTGACCTCTCCTATCCTTGTGAAAACTACTTTTACTTCAATTCTGATTCAACAGACTATTCTAACACAACCGTTACTTTCATTCCAACCTACAATATCAGTGCAACTAATGGTTTCAGTTTATACTTCTATAAGTTCTACAATTCCCCCATCAAGTGGACAAAATGTGCCACCACCTCATCGCAACATGGCGGGCAATTTTCAAATATCCCTCTTGTCTCAAGTGGAACCCATGTGAGTAGATCACAACCTCACATGGTTGGAGTGAGCCAACCTATTAGTGGTATTCCTAATCTCACTAGATCATTTATTCCAAATGGAGCAAGTAATGTCTAATATCAACAGCCTTATTCGGCCCAGAAACCCCACCAACAGTCTTATGTTCCATATGGTTCACAAGCACTTCAAAATTCACCTTATATTCCACAAGTAGGTCCTCATATGCAACCTTGTCAAAATCTTGTTTCCAGTGCATATGGTCAATTCCCAACTTGAACTTATCAGTACCAACAAGGAATTCCACAAGGAATTATTCAACAACAACCTTTACAGCAGTAGGGGAAACCTTTGCAACAATAAGGGAAACCTTTGCAATAGTATCAATAATTTTTGCACCATCAAGGGCCTTACCAACAACTGTTGCAGTAGCAAGGTCAACCCTTGCAACAGAAAAACTGACCTTTATATCAGCTGGGTCAACTCTTGCAGCCACATGGTCAACCCCTGCAACAACAGGGCCAACAATTTTATCACCAGGGCCAGCAGTTGCAACAACAACCTTATAATCCATATGTCGCGCAAAATTTTTATCCATCTTATGATTCTCAACAGCCTATGGTAGGTCAATAACAACCTTACCCTGGTCAAAACCCACCTTTGTGGGGGCAGAATCCACCTTATGGTCAGGGTACCCCTAAGTGGTGGCAATATCAAGCTCCTTATGGTCAAAATCCACCACTTTGAGGGAAAAAACCTTACCAACAAGGATGGAATCCACAAACCATGCCTTATCAAAGGCCTTCCATGCCTTTCAACCAGCAATTACCATTTCTACCCACGTTGGAATTGGTCGATGTGTCAAGGCTTATGTTTAGTCAATTTAGGTTCCTCAATTGCTTTGCATAGATTATCAACCGAGTCTCATAAGTTGATGAAGTGTAGTGCACTGTATGTGCTAGTTAATCCTTCTTACTTCGTTGTTTTTTATTTTTATATTTTTTTGTTTTGGGAGTTTCCTTGATTCCTAATGATGTACAGTATGAATTATGAGAAACTGAGTCTAAAATTCCTAAAGGTGAACTAATCAAAATCTAAGTTAAAGGAAGGAAAAACAGAGCATCTATCCTATCTTGTCATTTAATCCTAATTCAAAAATCAAAGGTGAAGTTGTAAAGCAAATTGAAATAATTACAGAGAATCAAACTGACTAAAGCACTTTTAGTTGTCCAAGCCTCCAATTTTGAAAGATAAATTTCTTGAGATGGTAAACAAACAACTTACTGTACTTTATAGTTTAGATAACTAAATCAAATATGTAGAGAGTAACTAATTGATTACAATCCTTGTGTGAAATGAATGTTTAACCATTTAGTTTAGGATGGATATCAGTGTGAAATGGTGACCAAAAACATTTATCCACACAGTGCATTAGCAATCTAAACTAGGAAATAAATAACAGAGGAAACAAACAGTAAGTAAACTAATCAAAAATTAATCCTTGTTACTTTTCCACCTTACCCTATTAAAAAAAACAAGTTTCATTTACGAAATAGATAGGAGAAACAAGACTGCACCATCGAATTCTAACATTATGCTACTGAACAAAATTAAAAGGAAACGACTATAGGAAATCAACCTAAACTACAAACACTGCTAAAAGTAAATAATGAAATTAAACTGAACAGTAAATAGAATAACCAAAGAAAAACCTCCTTCAGTGTAGGGGCCCTCTACAACTGACTGAGTTGAGCTGCTAAATAGCTAAAGACTTTCAAATGATCACTTGGTCAAACACGGCTTCATATTACTAATAGGAAAATAAGTTCCAAAATTACAGAGCTATAAGTCTAAGCTTAATACATATAGAAATTCAAACTCCTTCTCAGTTCTGTACAACTGATATTTAAAGAAACATTCCTAACTGTCTTTTGAGAGAATTTAGCTACAGGTGGTCTCCACATATTACAATAGATCTGCGTAAATGGTTGATTAGCTACAGGTGACTTTAAGTCGCAATATGGTTGCATGAAACTGTTATCACCGGTGGCTGGTTCGAGTTAATGCTACAAAAAAACTGTCGGATTTATTAATTAGCCACAAAGAGTGGACACAAAGTCCTATTCCTCCCAGGTTTCTTTGTTTGACTCCACCTTTGACTATGTTCCTCAGCTGGCTTTTTTGTCGATTTGGGCTGGGTGACTAGGATAGGATCCATGTTGTGACCATTCCAGAGATGCCTGTGTGGTCGGTTTTCTCGCTTGATTCTTGTAACCCGTTCAACCATGGAAGTAGCTACGGAACACATGGTTAGTTGCAGAATGGGCTACATTCCGTAGCTAATTTGCAAAAACATTTCAAATAGAAAAAACGTAAATGTATAACATTACAATGATTTAATGTCTTCCTTGAGACAAAATCTATCATTTATCATTGATGGGGATATGTCATTCATGGAAAAACAAGAGAAAGTAGCGAGAAAAGTTGTCAAAGAGAGAGTAATTCTGAGGTCCAACATACCCCCACTGCAAAATCATTGCATGTCCCCATGCAATTTTTCCAAAACTATGAACTCTTCTTTCCTATTGCATCTGATTAGATACCTCTGCTAGCACATCTAACTTTCTTCTCTTGCTCCTCTTTGAAGTGACTGCCATCCTGGGTTTCCTCATGAGAACTCTGTATTTAAGGTTGATGAATGTTTTGTTCAAGTTTATATTCTTCCTCTTCAACTTCTTATTCTTTTTGTACCATAGCCCTAGGTGCAATATTGTATTATCATGAATGGCTTTATTCAATTTGCTTTGTTCCTTCAGGGCTTCATTTTCTTTCTTGATATGCCTGTTCAATATCTCTAACTCATGATTTCTTGTTTGAGAGAGTCAGTCAGAGGTTCTTGTGGATTGACAGGTTGTTCTGGATCGGCTGAGGATCCTAGATCCATTGCGGCATTTTTCTTTTCTAGTGATTCTATGTAATCATAAATTTGTTGTTGTACTGGATCTATGCCTAGGGATCTTGTGTTGTGTCTACCTTCAAAATACTATCTAGGAGAGTTTTGAGGACTGTATGTAAATGGAACATTTTCAGGAGATGATATTGGGGTTTCTTCTTCTAGATTTATGAACTCTGTTTCCTTTGATGATACCTTCTTTACCATACCTCGGAGCCTAGAGGTCCTTCTAAGTTGTAGGGGGTTTATGTTCTCCTCCTTGGTACCCTTTTTCTCCTTTCCTATCTTTTCCTTCCTCTTGATTTGTTTCCTAATCTCTGTCAATTTTTCAGAGATTGGTTTTTCATCATCTTGTTATAATGGAGATTCAGGTTTGTTCTCAATAATTCCACTAGCTTTCTTTTTTATCTTCTTCTTCTGCTTGATTTTCTCTCTCATCTTTGTTAATTTTTCAGAGATTGGTTCTTCATCATTTTTTTGTACTGAGGGCTTAGGGTTTCTTTGAATGGTTGGATTAGTCTTCTTTCTCCTACTCTTTCTGATATTATCTTCTTCAGGAGATTTCGATACCTCTTGGAAATGGTTTCTTATTAGAAAATTTTCCCAGGTGTCTCCTATTCTTTTCAGATGATAATCAACCAGTATTTTGACCAACCCATGATGGTACATGGTTGTCTCCAAGGATTCTATTTTCTTTTGTACATTTGAAGCCGTCCTCCTTAGACATTTTAGAAAGAAGAAAGGGAGGTTGATGTTTCCATTTTCTAGAAAGTTCATCAATAAACGTATATGATAAACATACATACATCTGAATCTTCCCTCAGGTAATAAATTTTTGTAATATCAAAAGCATGCTTCTCCATTTATTTTTTAGTGCTGAAATAGGAATTCCTTTTCTAAACACAGTGACATCCATACCTGGGTTCTCGAGGATTACCTTCCAAGATTCACTGTGAAATTCTTTGTTTTTGAACCATCTCTCACCAAGTCTTGGTAGTTTTGTAGCCTCTGCTATGTAAGATTCTGTTACTGCAAAATTAATGTCTCCAATCTCTACTTTTGTACCATTGAATGATCTGGCAAAATATTTTGTGATCTCCTTGTGATATCCATCAAATTTTTCAGTGAATTTGAGCCATCCAGTCTTTTGTACCATCTCCTTGATTTGTGGGTACCCTTCCATAAACTTTGCCCCTACGGGCTCTACCCTAACAATGAGTCCCATGGTCTCTGTTTCATAGAATTTTCTAACCTTCAGAATTACTCTCTTGGTATATGAAATGGACTATCTACGAGTATGGTGAAAAAGAACTATGAGTTTGCGTGGAATAAGTAGATGGTGAGGGTTTGGAGAGACATGAATACGTCGGTCACATCATGGTTTTGACCGTTAACAGATGGATTTATTAGAGACTGTTTAAGTACAGAGTATGGAAACCATAGCGGAGGTGTGGTATGATGAAATCATAATAAACCATTGGGTATCGAATGTGGAATACGTTGCAGAGATGTGGTATCATGAAGTGGTAGTCAAATCAAATGATGACTTGTTAAGGAGACATATGATCATTCATATTATACATGACTTATGTTTATGACTTGCTATTTGAAATAAATTTGCATTTTACCTTTAAAACCTAACCTTTTCCTTGATAATTCTTTTGGTGTTGATCTATAGGTACTTTGAGCATGGTTGATCTCCAAAACCTGATTCTTCAATTTCCCTTCATTCATGATTTATTTGTAAGTTTTACAATTGTGCTAGAGCTGATAAGTAAGTTGTAGTTGCAGAATCAAATTAGATGTGAAATGGAACCAGCTGCAAAATGTGAAAAGAAGGAAAAGTGAAATATGGCTTATGAAATATGGATGTAAAAATAAAATGGAAATGAGTTATGACAGTGAGATGGAATGAGATGTAAGATAAAATGAGAAATCGGGAGAAATGGAGTACAAATGTAAAAATAAAATGTAAATGAAGAGATGACAGTGAGATGAAGTGGAACTGTAAAACAGAATGAAAATAGAATGAGATGGAATGAGACTATGAAATTGCAGACTCTATACTACAAATAAATGTATCTTTTTGTTACTACTTATTATAGAAAGGAAATGGAAAATATAGGATGTCAAAAATCTCTGATTTTTACCCTATATTTTATGTATAAGTATGCCAATCAATGATTGGTTTTCAACCTTATACAATTTATTATTATTATTATTATTATTATTATTATTATTTCTTTTTTTTATCAATCATTTCTTGGGAAAAAATAAAGACTAAGTTAGTGGAGAAGAAGGATTCTTCTTCACTAGCTTCATTTCAGAGTTATCTTGGAAAACCCTAATGAACTCTTCTCTTGAAATTGGTTTTTGATATATCTTCAATCGATCACCACTCACAAGAAGAGGTATTTTGCCTCCATCTATTGTTCTTATTCTCACCGCTCCATTTTTAAAGACTTCTTCAATCTCATATGGCCCAAGCCAATGAGTTTGAAACTTCCCTTGAAAATATTTGAACTTTGAATCAAACAACAATGCCCAATCTCCTGCCTGAAATTGATTTTCCTTAATATATTTATCATGCCATTTAGCCCTCTGTTGTTGGACTATACTAGTTCTTTGGACTACATCTTGCCTGATTTCATCAAGTTCATTGAGTTGCTTCAATCTATGTTTCTGCGCCTTTGATAAATCCAATCCTAATCGGACTGCCATATTGAAGGTTTTAATTTGAAACTCTATAGGGAACAGGGCGTGTTTCTCGTAAACAAGTTCATAGGGTGTATGTCCCATTGTGTTCCTCCATGTAGTTCTATAGGCCCATAAGGCTTCAGGAAGCCTTTCTGCCCAATCTCTTCTATGTAGATGCACAGTCTTAGTGGGAATTCCTTTAATCACCTTATTTGTAGATTCAACTTAACCATTTTCTTGTGGATGATAGGGAGTATATTTCCTATGTTTGATCTTGTAATTTTCCATAAGATCCTTCACCATTTTAGATGTAAATTGAGATCCATGATCTATCACAATTTCTCCTGGAACACTAAAATGAGAGAAGATGTCCTCAAAAAGAAAATTAACTACAGATTTTTTATTAGCAAAAGGTAATGCTTTAGACCTACCCATTTAGTGACATAATTAGTGCATATAAATATATACTTATTTTGCTTAGATGAAGGTTTAATTGGCCCAACAAAATCTAAGGCCTATTTTTCAAAAGGTTTAATGAGTACCTGAATCTATAGTGGCAATTCATTTGAAGGAGTAGGTTTCCCTACCCTCTGGAAGTTGTCACATGTCCTGACATATTCTTTGGCATCTTTGAATATGGATGGCCAATAATATCCTAAAGAAAGGATTTTATAGGCTTTCCTCTTGTCAGCAAAGTATCCACCACACGGTTCGTCATGACATGCCTTAATAATCTCAGGCATTTCATCTTCCCTAACACATCTTTTGATCATAAGATCTGGGCCTGTTTTATACAATTCATTAGTGATCCATGAGTATCTTGCACTTATCTAAATGATTTTTCTTTTTTCTCTAGGAAACAAATGTGAAAGTAATTTCCCTATGACTAAGTAATTAGCAATATCTGCAAACCAAGGAGTTTGAGTAGTCACTGCAAAAAGATATTCATCAAGAAACTGTTGTGGCCAGCAACAACCCCCCCTTCTTATTTAGTGTTATTACTAATACTAAATAAGTGGGGGCCCTTAGTAAAAAAATTAAAAAATCCTTTAGTGCTTGTATTTCCTTTTTAATAAAACTTACCATCATAAACTTAGGAAAATACCCTTGGAAAATCTAAAAAGCTTAAGTTTCATGATAAGGTAAGATAAAATCGCTCCTTAAGAAATATTGCATCACAAAAAAGATAATAGGATACCTCCTTACAAGCCAAATTCTAAGATTGTGAGATCAAGATGCAAAACATCATCGCATCGCATGCATCAAAGACCACTTACGCTGAAAGAGTTTCAAACCGCCGATATGCAATGGCGCAAATCGCAAAATCACATTTCGCAGAAAGTACATTAATAGAAACTGTCATATGTCGCACTCTAGAGATATTGCGATAGAGTGGCAAAGTGATATTGCGATAATGTGATACAGCGATCTATGATATTGCGAAGCAAATCACAAAATCGCTTCATCACAGATCTTTCGGGCTCATTATTTAAGAAAGCTTTTTCCATAAACCGAGACCTGGTTATGTGCTTTAATGCTAATTAATGAGTTAGTTTCCAGTTGTTAATGAAATATGGTTTTGTGCTTATCAAAGAGCCAGTTCATGTAAGGTGGTGTATTTTTTATATGTCTTCAGCATTTAAAGCTTTCCCATCACCTTTCCTTATCATTACTCTCACCTCACTTGTAAACTGCAGGAACGAAGAACAAAGAACTATACAAAGCAGTATACAGGGTATTATGGGGAAGAAAGGCAAAGCTCTGAGCTCTAAAGACAAAGAAATGACGCCCTTGTATACAGACACCGCCTGTAACAGAGATGCTGGTGTTACTACTTGGGAAGGCATGTATAATCTACTTGAAGAAGAGAATCCCAAGGTGATGGAGATTACGTCTACTGCAGGCTCACAGGGGTCTTCTGAGGCATCAGTTGTAGATCTAGCTTGCTCGTTCTTGCACTGGATAGCAGCGAGACCCAAAATCCTCCCCTACATAGACATGGTTAAATGGGTACTGGACAACGCTGACATAAAAACAGACGATTTAAGACTCAGTGTCAAGAACTCACAGAATCATTATTTTCAAAAAAATTGAGCTTTATATCCGCTAAAAGAAGGCACGTAAGAGGCGAAAATCGCACCAAGGAAGCCCGGATCAAGAAACAGAGGCAGTTTCTGATGCATGATTAGCACATCGCTGGGCAAAACTTCTTGAAAAGGAAAGCCTCTAATTGCTCAGTCACCTGTAAGCCCAGAAATTTATAAAAAAGAACGCCAGAAGTAAAAAAATAAAACTTGAATCCTAAAACCAGTAATAATTGTCTGAAATGTCATCAATATGGTATCTACCGAAAGTACAGCAACTGCAAACAGGCTGGAGACAGAAGGCTCAAGAAAAGGTAGAATCAATCAAAAGATTAATTGAGTTGAATTGGGATTCTTACTGGGCATATTTGGTAAAACCACATAGCCAGTGTATGACCCTCAAATGCATCATCAATTATGTCGAGAAGATGGCCCCAGCTCTTATTGATTCTGTTTTCGCAGGACAGCTAAAGTCTGAAGTTGGCCAGTCGACTCTTCTCAAGCAAATGCTGAATGCTTGCAATTTCAAGGAGCAGATACAGAAATAATTAGTTGTTAATTTTAGATTCAGTATTAGGATTAATTTTTCTTTATTTTTTCCTAAAAAAGGATGGTCATTTAAATCACATCCTACATTTTTGTAATAAGTTATTTTTAGATTTAGTTAGTAGTATTTAAACCCTTCTCATGCATTTAGAGAAGGGTCCTAAAATTTATCAAAAACTTGTCCTCAGAACATGCACTTTTGCACCCTCCGAGGAGGTTTTGATGAATGAATGGAACAGGATTTATTGATATATGCATTTAATGTCTGCTACTGACGTTGCACTTCTGTACTCTTAGTGGATGTTGGATTAAGAAGAGATAAATCATTATCGCTTGAAGCTCATGAGTAGAACTAGTTATAAATGGTACTTCTATCTCTTAACTATTTCTGCCTTTGTGTTAAAGTGATATTCATATTTAGCTATTTATATATTGATGCATGAATGCCTGAGTTATCATTTGGCACTTTTGTACGGTGATTGCTATTTATTTATGCTTAATGTATGAGTAGCTTATTATGTGATATGTTTTTCACAACTGTTTCGTCTAAATTTTTATACGAAGTGGTTTATCTATATTGAATTCTTTTCTCATAATAGTTGAATGATCTTTATTATTGATTGTTATTTGAAATCATTTTAGATCGCATAATAGAAGGATTACACCCCGGGTTAGTATAGACTTAGATATTTTTGCTTATTAGAATACAATTGCATATCATTAGATTAGAGTTAGAATTAGAGCATCTCACTTAGGAACTTTTAGGAAAGAAATATCGATTCTCAACACACACACATAAATTGGGAAATTGGTCCCGTATCCCCAGTCGGACCCACTATACCAAACGGAAAAGGAGTTGCTAACTAAGGTCTGGACCAGGTGGGTATCCCCCTTGTTGTAGACCCGATTTTCGGGGCTTCAACAGAAACTTATCTTCAACCAGAGTGTCATCTTTGATATTCTGAATTCTGGACAAGAAATTAGCAACTATGTTTTGTTTTCCAGGTCTATCTAGCACAGTAATATTGAATTCTTGCAAGAGTAAAAGCCATCTTGTAACTTTTCCATTAGTAATAGGTTTATTCATTAAATATCTAATTGCAGAGTGATATGTATGAACAAAGCTTTCATAGCGTGCTATATAATGTTTGAACTTGTTGATTGCATGAACAACAACTAAAAATTCCTTTTCAGTTACAGTATAGTTCAACTCGGTGGGAGTCAATTCTTACTTGTATAGTAGATGGCATAAGAAATTAAGTCTTTTTGTCCTAATACAGCTCCTAGAGTTGTATCTGAAACATCTATTGAAATGTGAAAAGGTAGTTTCCAATTTGGACCTCTCAAGATGGGTACTTCAGAAATTTTTGTTTTTAATGTCTCAAATGCTAATTGGTAGTCAGGATTCCAATTGAATTCACAATCCTTGGTGAGTAATTTGAAGAGTGGGGATGCTATTTTAGTGAATTTTTCTATAAATCATCTATAATATCCTTTGAATCCTAGAAAACTACGAACATCCTTTTGGAAATTTGGAATTGATAATTTAGAGATGACTTCAACCTTATATTTATCAACTTTAATCTCATCTCCTAGATTGTCATGCCCTAAAACAATACCTTCTGTAAACATCATAAAACATTTTTCATGGCTTAGCGAAATGTTTGCTTCCTTACATCTTTGAAGAACTCTTTCCAAATTTTCCAAAGCTTCTTCAAATGTATTCCCATAGACTGTAAAATCATCCATATATACCTCTACACAATCATGTATTAGATCAGAAAAAGTTCCTAGTACTGTTCTTTCGAATGTTGCAGGTGCATTACATAACCGAAAAGGAAGTACTCGGTAGGCATAAGTTCCCATTCGACAAGTAAATGTGGTTTTATATTGATCTTCAAGTGTCATCTGAATTTGATTATAACCACTAAAACCATCCAAGAATGAGAAATACTTCTTACCTGCTAATGTATCTAACACTTGATCTATAAAGGGTAAAGGAAAATGATCTTTAAGGGTAGCTTTATTCAATTCTCGGTAATCGATGCACACCCTCCATTTACCATTCTTTTTAGGCACAATTACTAAAGGGGAAACCCATTGGTTGTCTAAAATTGGGTAAATGAAGTTTACATTCAACAATTTTTGCAGCGCTTCTTTCACAATTTCCCTAAGATTTGGATTCATTCTTCTCTGAGGTTGTCTGATAGGTCTACAATTTTCCTCAATGTAGATGTGATGTATACAAATCTTAGGACTAATTCCTTTCATGTCAGTATATTCCCATGCATATGTAGCAAAATGTTGTTGTAAAGTATTGGTTAGCTTTTCCTTTTGTAATTTATCCAAGTTATTGTTTACGTTCAATGTTCTCCCTAGAAAGATTTCAACTGTAGAGCTACCAAATTCTTCCATAGAATAAAGAGACATCTTCCTAGATGACAAATATTCAATATTGTATTTTTCTTGAAATTGATCATGTTCATATTCTGGAGATGATTCAAAATTTTCCATTGTATTCAACATTTGACTATCTTCACTAATATCTAAAATAGTAAAGAGAGGTTGAATGTCATTTTCATCATCAATCCATTCTTTGTCATATATTTCTGTGATTGTTCTTACTGGAGGATATAGAGTGAATTTCTTTGTTGAATTCCCATCAGAAATATACATATCACCAGATCTATGGCTAATGAAAGCATCAGCTGTGGCCAGCCAAGGTCTTCCTAATATGAGTGGATGTCCTCCTAGATTGTTCTTGGGGTTTAAGATCATAAAATCAACAGGATATTCCCAAGAATCTAAGGATACTGAAATATCTTCTAACACTCCATCTGGTTTGATTACAGATCTATCTGCTAATTGCAGTAAGGAGTTGTTCCATGGTTTGTTTGCTCATGATGTTTATTGCTACCCCTAAATCAATCAATGTATTTGGAATTTCAACTCCATTGATATGTGTTTTCACTATTGGACTTCCTGGATCTACATATTTTTGTATGGCAATTTTACCCGTCATTATATCTGCTATTTTTCCTACCAGGTGAATTCTTTTTGTTTCTTTTGATTTCTTCCTGGTTTCTTTATGCTCAACTCCTTTATTGTTTTAGATAGGATTGGAATCTCCTTAACGGCTTGTAACAAAGGAATTTTGATACAGAAATTCTTCAATTCATCTAGAAAATCATAATTGGGCAGCATGATCTGCTTTTCTACTCCTCTATCAACTTGTAGTCTTTCAGGAAAAGGAGGTGCAGAAGTAGATATTGGCTCCTCAATGACAGGAGTTCAGTTCACTGGTTCTTTCTGTTTTTCATTTTCAGTATTTTGGTTTTGGAGAGATGTTCCCTCAAAGCTTTTATTGGGATGTAGAGAATCTTCCTCAGAATTTTCTTGTTCCTGAATAACTATAGAAGGTTTTTCCTTTTCTAATACCATACCTTAGTTGAACATCATTGAGATCTAGAGGAGTGATCATATAAGTTGGAAATTGTTGTCCTTCCACCATGTAAGTATTCTAAGGATTTTTATTGTTGGGGTTTGGTAATGGTTGGGCAGGTAGCTAATTTGGTTTCTGCTAAAATGGCAGTAAGAGTTGAGGATTTTGGTTTTGTTGTGGAATTTGTTGTGGATTTTGTTGTGGAAATGGTAATGAAAGTTAAGGGTTCTGATTTTGAAGTTGTGGCTGCTGATTTTGTTGTGGAATGTGTGGAGGAGGATAATTCTGATATGATGGAGGATATTGATAATATTGAGAAAATCTCCCATAAGGATTTTGTACTCCTTGTGCCCACGGTTGAGATTGAGATTGAGGTTGTGGCCAAGTTTGAGATTGAGATTGAGGTTTAGGCCAAGGTTGTTGTCAAGAATTCCAATTTGGTGGGGGCTGAAGATACATTTGATTGTTAAATCCTTGATTTTGTGGCCCCTGCCAAGGTTTTCTAGATACAAAGAAAAGAGGTTCTACTGAATTTGGAGTTGTTTCTTCTTGAAAAATATCCTTAAGACCTGGAATCGAAGGACAACCCTTGGTTTCATGATTCTATGAGAAAATCATACAATTTTCTATAATTTTTGCATCTAAAGGGCATTCTCTTAGAGCATGTTTTTTCTGCATTTTGGACAGAAAACAGCTAAAGCATCAACCTCGGTTTTTTGCTTGTTTTTCAACTTAAGGGTGTCTATTTGCTCACTAAGACTCCCTAGGATATTTTTTTTGAATTCATCAAGCATATTACCAATTTTTGTCCTACTCACTAATCCGGTTGCAGACTTATTTACTCTAACAAGAGAAGGATCTCTTGGATCTTTCCCAGTTTTGGATTTCCCTCTTGAGAGATGAACACATAATTCTCATATATCACTTAATGGGAGTTGAGAGATATCTCCCTTCCCCAACATGTTAAGGATATCTATGCACTCATCTCTAATGGCTTTTAATAAAAGAGCTTTTAAGGTATCTTCATCTAAATTGTCCATCTTTTCTCTTTTCAAATTACAGTTGAATCTCTCAATCAAATCCTCTAAGTTTTCATCCTCTCTTTGCATCATTTTGAACACTTCATCTTTGTGATTGGTAGGCATGCAATAATCCAAATACCTATCCAAAAATGTTTTTTTCATGTCGTTCCATGTTCTAATGGACTGGGTGACTAACCCCATGAACCACTTCAAAGCAGCTCCTTTAAGTGTTGAAGGAAACAACTTAAGTTTTTGAGAGTCTTCTAGATAATCATAGGTTCTGCACAAGACTTCAAACTCAAATAAAAATGTTTCAGGATCCTCACTTTTTAACCCATGGAAGTTTGGGAGGACAAAAGGTGAGATATTTTTCATTGTGTCATTTGTTTCTTCATCCACTATAGGGAATCCAAAAGAATTATCTATTTCCTAGTTATATAGAGTTGATATTTAAAGAAACATTCCTAACTGACTTTTGAGAGAAATTAGCTACAGGTAGTCTCCACATATTACAACAAATCTGCATAAATGGTTGATCAACTACAGGTGACTTTAAGTCAGTAAGATGGTTACATGAAATTGTTATCACCGATGGTTGGTTCGAGTTAATGCTACAACAAAGCTGTCGGATTTAATAATTAGCCACGAAGAGTGGACATAGAGTCCTATTGCTCCTGGGTTTCTTCATTTGACTCCACCTTTGACTGTGGTCTTGAGCTAGCTTTTTTGTCGATTTGGGCGGGGTGACTAGGATAGGATCCATGTTGTGACCATTCCAGAGATGCCCATGTGGCTAGTTTCCTCGCTTGACACTTGTAACCTGTTCAACCATGGAAGTAGTTACGGAGCACACGGTTAGCTGCAGAATGGGCTACATTCCATAGCTAATTTGTAAAAACTTATTTCAAATAGCAAAAACATAAAAGTATAATATGTCAATGATTTAATGTCTTCCTTGAGACGAAATCTATCATTTATCAGTGATGGGGTTCTGTCTTTCATGGAAAAACAAGAGAAAGAAGTGAGAAAAGTTGTCAAAGAGAGAGTAATTCTGAGGTCCAACAGCTTACTAATGATCCAATACTCCATTCACCTTATTGGCCTCCGGTTCCCACTAAGATTCCTAGTGATTGCCCAAAATGCGAAGGAAAAGCTAAAGAAGACCCCAAGGCCCATGTTATGACTTACCACTTATGGTGTTCATCCAATTCCTAGGTTGTTGACTATGTTCATCTATGTTTCTTTCAGCAAACCTTGATGGGTGCTGCCACGAAATGGTACATAGAGTTACCTGGAGGTGCCTATTCAAACTTCAATTCTTTGAACATGGCCTTCCTCACTCATTTCTAGTTACTGATTCATTATGAAACCGATACCTATTTTCTTACATCTCTAAAATAGGATATTGCTACCCACATCTCTGATCACATCCATGAATGGAGACGTCGGCGTCACCTCATCAAGTTTTAAATACCTGATGAGTTGTTAACTAAATGGTTTACCAAATAATTTTTCAAAAAAATTGTTGCAGACATAGAAATGGGAGGTTATGTTACTGAAGATCAAGCCATTTCCTGTGCCCAATATTTAGATTTGGTATATTCCCAATCTGGCACATTATATGACCTTTTGCCTGATGCTCTGAGGCCATCTACGGATCCAACATCTTCTAAATCTCTGGACATACCACCTATCGATGGTATTATTGAATTAGTATCTAAAACTTCCAATAAATCTTCTTCAAAGAAAAAATTTGTTTCAGATACTGCATCCAATCCTCCTTCGAAACTTTGTTTGAATCCTGGTAAAACCTATGGGGTTAATGTCGTTCAGTCTACTGCGGTAGACAAAGATTCAAAAGGTAAAAAGAAGGGTAAAGGAAAAGAAAAATATGATACCCCAAAACGAGATCCTCTTAAGTCATCTGCTAATGATGTCTCCAAACGTAATCCTAAGTATCCATGCCTCATTTGTGAGGAAGATCATTATACCAAGGATTGTCCCCATCCTGCAGAAGTTAGTCACTTATTGAAAGGCACTCAAGGGACACTGGTTGTACTGAAAGAGCCATTTCCATCACAACAGACCCAATTGGGAGAACAACTACAATCCTCTACTTCTTCAGTTTCTTAGGTTTACATGAGTGGAATAGTGCCTATTTATGTTTCCACTTGGTCGAAAGATTATCAAACTCCATAAAAGTAGAGGGTGGAAAGGGAAGCCACTGATACACCTTCTACTTTCACTCCACCCATTTCTTGTCCTCTTCATATCGAGAGACCTAATAATGAATTTGTTAGCTGACCACCTCCTAAATGTGTGCTTCGGAAGTCATCTTATAATCTGAATGCTAGAGATGCTCAACATTATAGTATTGTCGAATATCTAGCTCAAGCACCTTTGGAGATGTCTGCCTTGGAAGTTCTCCAAACATGTCCAATGTAGCGGAAATCATTATTATCTACTATAGGAGGAATTGATCTTGTAGATTCAAATTTGATCACTTTTGAACTGGAAAACTATTTTCCTTGTCTTCCCCATCAAATTGCGTTTTTAATCCAAGTCATTATAAAAGGGAAGATGATTCATCAAACTTTTATTGATGAGGGTGCTTCCGCTTGCATCATGTTTGTTTCATGTTGGAAATCCATCAGCCCTCCACCTCTCAATCAGTATCCGAACACCTTGGAAGCCTTTGATGGAAGAGGATCATGTCCTTATGATATTCCCACAAGTTTTCCCATCACCTTGGAAGGGAAAACTATCGAATTAGAAGTAGAAGTTGTAGATGAAAATCTGAATTACAACATTCTACTTGGACAAAGTTAGACTCATGTAATGTTTTGTGTGGTTTCCTCTTTGTTTCGTGTGCTTTGTTTTCCTCATGAAGGGAAAATCGTCACTGTTGATCAATTGGCCTTTTTCTCTTCCGGTTCTTCAAATGGAAATGTCCCATATGTGGGAAATACCAATATTCCCTATGAGCGCATGGGGGCAGGTCTTTTCAAATATTCATCTTTAATGGGAACATTTTCTCTCCCACCTCTACATGTTGCCTCGGTAAACATGATCTCAACGTCACTTGATCCATGGATCATCCCTACTCCACATCAGGTTGATTCTTTCGGTGATTCTATGCTGCTAAGTCCTTTAGAACAAGATTATCAACAAGTTATTTTGGCTTCAACAACTACTTCTAAAAGTCATACTACTCTTAGTATGCACCTACACATGTACTCGTAATATCCTTGCCTTAGTTCTTATGATTCTGCAAATCCCTTGAACGACATATTTCCCACCGATGAGAGTATTTTTGAGGTTATGTCTCTTGACGAAACTCCCTGGAATGATGCTCATCATCGTTCCTTGTTTCTTCCAAGTCTTAGTGAGATTTCTTCATGTCTTGAGACTTTTGTTTCTCATAACCTGACACCTCCACTTCAAACACGCATCTTGGTGCATGATGTTTTGTCTAAAGGAAATATGGGAATATCGTTTCTACCTTACCTATTGACATTTCAGTCCAACCTGGAATTGTCAAAAATTTTCAAATAGAGGCATCTTTTACTCACCATGAGCTTAAGATTTTCTTGCCTTCTTTCATGAGATCTCCTCGCCGAATCTTTACCATTCGCCCATTATCGCAATGGGGTATTCATCCTATCACTCTTAACCCTCACTCGTCCGAGGGGCATGGTCATTTATGTGTGTTATTCCACTATTTGGCCGAGTCAATGCTTACACATCATGCCAATAGTGAAACTTCGGTTTCATTCTATGTTGATCAATTACCCGAGTCCACAAATGGGTTCCATCTGAATTTTTTTTATGCATGATCATCTGTGTAGATACTTATGTGCATTAGTGTGTGAATTCATTAGTGTGAATTTTGATTTTTTGGTGTGATTGTTTGCTTGTAGACATGTTTCCTCTTCTACCTTGTGTTCCACTTGGTTCACAGATGTCATCAAACCATTATGTTGGTTTTGCTGATGGTGCTTGTTGTAGCAAATGGAACTTATCTTCCACATCTTGGGCACTCTTCACCCCTAATGTCGAGTTGATAAATTTACAAGGTAATTTCCTGGGAGGAACAACTAATAATATTGTCAAGTACAGTGCATTTATCGAACTATTATCAAAAGCAGTTGCTCTGGGAATCAGAAATCTGATTGTTAAGTTAGATTCACAACTCGTTGTACCACAATTAAACGTTCATTATTTAGAAAGAAATCCAGAAATTTTGTGCATGTATCTATGTGTTACATTACTGGAAAGAAACTTTGATTACATTGCATATCAACAAATTCCATGAAATTTGAATACGTTAACAGATGTATTGGAAAATTATGTTTTAGATAGACATTTGTTTCAATGGTAAAAAACTGAACACATCATCATGATATATGACACATAAGTAAACATGGGGAATATCATATCTACTTTGCCTATTGACATTTTAGTCCAACCTGAAATTGTTAAATTTTTTCAAATAGAGGAATCTTTTCCTCGCCATGAGCTTAAGATTTTCTTGCCTTCTTTCACGAGATCTCCTCACCAAATCTTTACCGTTCGCCCATTATCGCAATGGGGTATTCATCCTATGACTCATAACCCTCACTCACCAGGGGGGCATGGGAGCATGGTCACTTATGTGTGTTATTCCACTATTTGGTCGAGTCGATCCTTACACATCATGCCAACAGTGAAACTTTGGTTTCATTCTCTATTGATCAATTACCTGAGTCTGCAAATGGACTCCATCTGAAATTTATTTTATGTGTGATCATCCATGTAGATTCTTATGCACATTAGTGTGTGAGTTAATTAGTGTGCGTTTTTATTTTTTGGTGTGATTGTTTGCTTTTAGACATGTTTCATCTTCTTACCTTGTGTTCCACTCGGTTCACAGATGTCATCAAACCATTAAGTTGGTTTTGTTGATGGTGCTTGTTGTAGCAAACAGAACTTATCTTTCGCAGCTTGGGCACTCTTCAACCCTAATGTCAAGTTGATCAACTTACAAGGTATTTTCTTGGGAAGAACAACTAATAATATTTCCAAGTACAGTGCAATTATCAAACTGTTGTCAGAAGCAGTTTCTCTCGAAATCAGAAATCTGGTTGTTAAGTTAGATTCACAACTCGTTGTGCTACAATTAAATTGTCATTATTTAGTAAGAAATCCACAAATTTTGTGCATGTACCTCATGTACCTATGTGTTGGATTACTGGAAAGAAACTTTGAGTACATTACATATCAACACATTCCACGAAATTTGAATACGTTAACAGATGTATTGGAAAATTATGTTTTAGATAGACATTTGCGTCACTGGTAAAAAACCAAACACATCATCATGATATATGAACACATAAATAAACAATAGAAACATGCATATATATATATATATATTATATATATATATATATATATATATATATATATATATATATTATATATATATATATATATATATATATATATATATATATATATATATATATATATATATATATATATCATGTTTGTCAAATTTTGTTATGTCAAAATCTCAATAAATAGTGTTCTAAGGCACATGGCTTTAAAAGCCTACAAAATTTTAGATACTATGACTAGGAATAGGTTATCCACCCACATCATGTTCATGATAGCATGAGACAACACTAATCACTCTGCCTAACAACCGACAAAGTCTTGCAGATACTCCCACTATGTGCCTTTGGTACCACAACAAAACGTCATCTATAGTAACGTGCTTTGGAATACCCCAAGTAAGGGCTTCTAGGTTTCACTCCATATCCACTACAGGGTTTGCTCCTTCCTCGTATGAAGATTCTTCCTCTGTTTGGCGTGCTACTCACCAAACTATTAGATACATTTTGGGAGGTCTTTCTGGGCCCACATCTACAAAATTATCATAAGAAAACTCTCAAATAAACTTCAAAAAAGTCATAAAACTTGAAAAATTACAAAAAACAAGTTTTTACCTACATTAATCCATTATGCACCAAGTGGTAGAGGAATATCTGGGTCTCCTATGAATTTTGTGCCCGTATAGGTGTAATCATATACCACAATCAGTTGTTGGCGTAACCAACCAAAAAACCTTGGAGGGAAATGCATCCGTTGATCTCCTCTAGCTCGAGGCATAATCTCACCTCATCTGAGTAACCTCGAATCTCTCGGAGTTGGATCATCCATCTCTATCCATTAGTAACAAAATAAAGGCACATGCTCCAAGAAGAATGTGACTAAGATTGATCCATACCCAAACTACTTCAAACGACCTGTTTTTCACTTGGTCAACTATCTTTTCATGTTAACCAACAATCATTCGCACCAATTAAATACAGCTAGAGTGAGACAGTCCACTCTGTATTGGAACAGGGATTTCGTTGCCTCATGCAACGCTTGAACCCCAACTACATGGGTCATGGTATGTAGAATAGTCCTCAAGGGTATGTTGTTGATGGTTTTTATCTAAACCTTTCCACTCATGGTTGTTTCTGCATCCGAGCAATGCCTTCTGATCAGTGTGCTAGTGCTCTCTCCTCCAACTCCAGAGACTTGGATCCTCTCCCCTCTCCTGGATAGTACAGTGATGAAATAGATGTTAGATACCTCTATTTCAATTTCTTGATCTCCAATAATGACGATCTCGTGACCGACATCCCATAATCCTATGAGATAATCTAGCAACTCATTATGAGCTCTGAGTCCTAGGGTCTGAAAGAACATAAGCAATCCATAGTCCCTCAAAGCATTAATACATGCTATGCTTTGAGAAGCTTGGTGGCCTCTCGCCTCGTGGCCTCTCTCTTTCCATTCGATGGCCATATTCATTGAAATCTCCTGCAAATAATCGATAAATAATATTTAGAAGTCTTTCAACAAATTAAAATTTTGAAAAAATTGAGTAAGATAGAGTATTTCTCATTTTATTTTTTCTCTATGCGCAGCGCGACTGTTTGAATTGTTTTCGGATTGGAAATGCAATGGTGTTTTGGACTATCTGGTCATGAGCATGGATCTAATAATTAGATCTATCTTGATCGCCCCCAATAATAAAAACAAAACCTCCTCTTAAATATTCAAAACTTCTATGAAATGGAATAAAAATGGTATGAAAAACAAGAGAAAGGGAAGAGCTCTTACCTACAATTGACAGTTCGTGAAATGGTGTCTTGGATCTGCCACACTGCTTGCCTTAAGAATCAGAGAAAATAGGGTAAAATGCACTCTCCAAATTACCCAAAGTGAAATGCTAAAATGTTTTTACTTTTTGTCTATTTATAAGTTTTCAAATACATTTTTACCAATATTTTATTATTTTTCTCGATATCAATGATGTGTGGTTCTCTTTGTGCAGTTATAGGACCTTTTGGTAGTAACAGTGCATTATCCTAAGGATGAACCACATTAATTGGTTCGAAACATCGACCAAATCCTAACAATGTGATTAATCTGAAAGACTGATATCAATGAGTTTTTTTTACCTCTTTTTTGGACTCGTTAAAAATAAACGAAAAAGGAACCCCCCAGAGTCATATTTAAGCTCTTTTCTGACTCAAAAGATGAAAAGATCATCGAGTACTTGTCTTTTTGAACTCGTTAAACTAAATTAATTGACGTCGTCTCAGTATACGTTTACCCCTTTTTTGGGTTGGGATTGACTATTTATGAAAAAGGAACACCTTGGTCAACGTGGTCATGAGGTTCTCTCGAATATTGTTTTCTACCTTTTCGGGTTCGAGAGACAAATTATGAAAAGGGGCCTAATGGAGTTTTCTTTTTCGTCTCTTTTTCAAACTCTCTAAGTATGAAAAAGACACAGAGTTACTCTTCTGTCAGATTCATAAAAATTAAACGATGAAAGACTTGTCACCATGACGAGACCAAGTTTCTCCTTCCTAGGACTCGTAAAACTTACTAGGATGGATTCATTCGAAGAATGAACTTATACAACAAACATATGCTATCCCCTTTAAGCTTGTGATTAAAAATAATTGGGGTACTCACTAGAAATAGTGGGCAAAAAGTGAAATTGAAACATCTCTTGTATAGGCAGCATGTCGCTCTTGAACATGACACTCATATGTTCCTCGTGGCAGGTTTGGGATAACCTCACTCAGTCACTTGTTCTTTCAGGTTTGGGTGATCCATTTTGCCTCTCATATAACTATTCCACTTTGTTTCCATGACCCTTGGTCCTATTTTGAGACAAATGTTGCCACACTCTGGATTCATGTCGTCGATATGTTCAAGAGAAGTCCTATATGCAGTTTGCTACCTATACATTGTCTAACGTTTTTGCCACAATCCTAGACCATACTGGCCCTCCTTCAATTATGAGGGGATCATTATGGCCCTCCTTCGATGGGTCATTTCCTGTCAACTTTAGCTCATTATCCAGGAATATGACTTAGAAACTCCTTTTCAGTACCTTAGAGTTGGCATGCCTTAATGGAAAGTTCTTCGCATTCGACAACAGGCTTTCGTCATTGGCCTTCGATCGAATGATTCCACGAGTGTTCAAATTCAGCTTCATTTTCACATTCATGGATTGTATTGTCTTACCTTGAGAGCCACTGTCATTATTGGTGGTTTCTCTTGTGCCTGTTAACGGTTCACATCATTGGCCGATAATCAGGTGGTTTTCTAGCATGTTCGACTTCGACACATTCTTTCACATGTTATAATTCGTACTTTGATTAGGTTGGGATGGAGCATGAGACCCTGGGTTTTGTCTGATATAACTCAAGCTATGTGGAGTTATGTATTATTCATGATTGTATACATGTTTCCTCTATACGGATGGTTGTGACCATACCATGGGACCTTATATCTATGATGATGATGATCCTTAGATATCGGGTGGTTGCGTCCATACCATGGATCTTAGACTTCTAGATGATCCTTTTCATTCGAATGGCTACACCCATATTGTGGATCTTTTCACATGGTCCTTTCTATTCGGATGGTTGCATCCATACCACGGATTCATGTTTTGATATATATGACATAGGTATAAGATATGTATATGTATATGTGTCCTTGATTTGTAGGTCTCCTAACGGTGTTTTTTCTAGTCCTTTCACTATCTCATAAAGCATCTCAGTCATCACTCCATGTTCTGCCTTCATGCTTTAGGGGGCATCTGTTACACAATATTTTATCACACCTCCTGCACTTCCCTGTGTCATACCTCAGAGTGCCAAAACCTTGACAACTATGGAGTGTACCCATCCCGATATGTTGTCCAGATCCTCCCTGAAGAACTAATTAAAAGTTTCCTTAAGCCTCTCCTAATAAAAATGAGCTCAAAACCCTAATTTCTGGGTCAGCACGATTGTGACGCTTCCCTCTCGTGTTGATGGCAGGTTGCACCATATGCGTCTCGCGCTTCCAATGTGGATTTTGCCCAGATATTTGCACTAAACCCTAAAACAAAATTTTTCCCAAAGTGAAGGAAAAGCTTCGTGATCTAGAGGCTTCCATAATGGTGAGATGGATGATGTTCATTGTGGTTGTGGTCGAATTCTTCCAATATTACCCTTTGATCTTATCCCTATGAGCTTCATACTTGAGATGAGGACCTTCCTCTATCTTTGGTGAGATCCTAACTCCCTCTCCTTACCTATTAATTCATCCCCAACCATTCCCAAATGGTTGTTCTCTGATGATTTTTTACCCTTATGCTGAGATAGTGCCTACATGCTATTCACTTTGGCTTGGAGAAGGATTGCTTGGAGAGCTTGAGCTTGGACTTGGAGCTTGTATGCTTTCTCTTTTGTTTATTAATATATACAACTATTGGTTCACTTTCCATAAATGATTGTTTCAATGCTTCATTTATCTTAATGCTCCTTGATCTGTTAAGTGGATTACATTTGATTATGCTTGTTGCACTTTTATGCTTTGTCATGTCTTTGGCGTCTTATGCAGGTATTCAAATGTTATGAGCAACAAGGACTGAGCCTGAGGAGCAAGTGATCAAGATCGTCAACAAAGGAGTGCATTATAGCATCAGAGGGAGGTAGGTCTCCTTCCTCTTCTCTTATTTTGAGTATAATCTAGGAAATTTTCTTGTATATTGTCTCGCTTGTTGCTAGACTTACTCATTTGGCTAGAGGGACCATCTATGTCCCCAGAGAGGATTTCCCTACTCAACAATATGTAGCTCCTACATAAACCCTGTAGTAGAATTAAGGTGGCAGAGATCTTGTAGCTGAGTGGTGATACATATTCTTCCAAAATCTCCCATTGCATGTATATTATAATGCCTCCATGTCAATATACTCTAAGTGTGGTGCAAGGTTCACATGCAGTGATTTCAAAATCTAGAAGAAAATGATCATGTGAATATGGATGTGACCACCTTCATATCCAAGTTAACCTTTGGACATTAATGTGCATGAGAGATATTTGGTAAGGACCTCTACCTTATGGGACTGCCACCATCTTCGCACGTGTGTTCTATTTTGGAGATTTTTGTAGGTATCCTTTACTCAAACAAAACTTTTGCGTTATAGCTTTGTTATTATGAAAATTGTAATCTACAAGTAAAATAGATTAGAATTGTGGCTTACGGATTCATATTTAAGTGTTATACAATACCTCTGAATTTGAAACTTATTTTGCATGTAGATTTTAAGCCTCCATTGAATGATTCATTAATTGGTTTGGGGTCTATCAAAATTGTTTACTTTATATATATGAATAAGTAAAGGATGCCCCCCATCCCTTTTTCTCTTCCTCTCAATGGAATCCTTAGAAAATATGAATAATGAAGTTGCATATTGAGAGCCATTGTGGTCCAAATTTCAAAGAGAGATAATTTATTTGAAGAAAGAAAACACCTTCACCTCTATTGAATATTCCTACATGATGGCTGAAGAAAGTAAGATATCGATTTTATCTATTTTCCAATATGAATTTTTAGATTCCATCAAAGAGACTTTGGGTCACTTTGGGTTGTAAAATAAGGGAATAAGTTCCAAAATTCTTCAAAAGATGGACTACATTGGCTAAGGGCTTGGGAGGTATGGTTGGGGCTTGAAAGAACTAATAAAGATTGAACACATGTTTGTACATGTTGGTTTCAGTTATTATGGAGATATAATGGTTGAAGGGAAAGATTAACACATCCTTTAGAGAGGTGATGGCCCCATCAATGGTATCAACTTTGTGATGGCTTAAGAAAATGTGTCCAAGCACAAGGATGAAGTAGTGTATTACTCGAGTAGTCTTATCAAAAAAATAATATGGAAAAAGGGAATGCCTCAATGATTAATAAAGGATTACATCGATCCAATCTATAGACTTGGAATAACATGGTGATGATTATGATTGTTTGTCTTATAGATTAAGTTTACTCAAGAAATATATGTAAAGAAATGAGTGTCATATGTATCAGAATACTTCACATTTACACTTGATTAAATGGAAATTGTGCATAGTTTTCTATGAAGCATTCTCATCTTTCAATATTGACCCAATGATGAAGGATCAATCTCATTCTTTGATGTATTTTACCCTAGTTGGGTTGATTTTAATACTTTTTATATGATAACGCATAGGTTGTAACAATGTAAACATTGCACATTGAGATCTCAATAACAAGATAAATAATATAATTGCACAAAGTTCCACAATGCTTGCACATGCAGTACACCAAATGAGAAATTTGTTGCTATTACTACATTAGTGTTGGAAACTCTCTTCAATGCATCTTTAGGTAACAAAGATATGATATTGAATCATAGCAACTAGATACATGAAATAATTAGTTATAGAAAAAGGTCACACAAAAAACTATATATAAAATTAGTTATTTGTAATTTTACACCCACCCACACACACACATAATCAGTTAAAACCATATAGATGATTTAATACCATCCTCCTCCATGAAACTATAACGTGCAGTGGACTCCATTGACTCCAAACAAATCTACCGATAACTTGAACATCAACGAGGATCACATTAAATAGGATGAGAATGACTATTGTCTCCATGTTTTCTCTCATGAATAGATTCTATTGTAGGGACTTAAGGCCAATACCTACCCCAACATCAACTAAGGATCCCTTTAGGAAAGATATTGCAATGAATGTTTTTTCTTGTGCTAATATATGATTCAAGGTGGAAGTGGATTTTTGAGTCTAGATAATGTTTTTATAAATGGGATGATGTTGGCTGGGGGGGTTAGGCCTCAATCTGAGAGTATGAAGTGCTCTAAATGGGTCACATAAAAAAATTTCTTGATCTTTTGTGGACTTGCAACCTAGCCCCTGGAAATCACTAATGTTAAAGTAGTTGCATGGTGACCTAAGATAAATTCATCCCACAACTTTTTAAGGCAATACAATGGTATCTGTAGAAATTCTCACTATAGATCGCCTGATAATGCAATATACTAAAGAAAAATACTTGATCTACTTCTACAAACAAACTTGCAGAAGCTTAATCGATTTTGAGAAAGATCAAATAGAACACATATAACAGATGAAGAAGAAATCAATCACACATGAACACAGAAGAATACTCTGGGGAAAGCCTCAACTAAAAACCCCGCTATTTGTATTATCATACAAGTGGAAATATCTCAAGATTACACAAAGCTTTAGATCACAAGCTATCTAGCTCTCAGTACAATCCCTCACTACTGCTCATAGACACAATAGATAACACATATTCCTTCCTTTAGTCCTCCAAGCCTCCTATTTCCATCTGCAGTTTCTCCTGGGTCCTCAAGTTGCCACCTGTGTGTAATTATTTCACACACTACTCACTAACCTCTTAAATAATTGTGTAATCCTCAAGGAAAGGATTCCTTCTGCATGCAAGAGATATCCTCATGGGAATATTCCTACAATTGATAGTACATTATCCCATCCTTTGATCTCAACTGGGCCTTTGTCTGAATTTACATGCATGAGTTATTTATGAGAGAATATCCAGTTATCTGAAGTACACTAGTTGCATGCATGCATGCATTGACTAACTAAACTCACAATCAGTTCCACAAACTGTTGGAACTAATCTAACTAGACTTAACTCAGTTCACTGAGCTAACTAATTACAACTCAAAGTACAACTCATCCTGATCTCCTTAATTAAGGGGTAACTTCCTCAATCAAAGGGATTATTATTGCATGTCTTAACATAGACTTCATCTTTGATTTTCTCTAACTAATTAATTCAAGATGAATTAATTAATTATTTTACAAACAACTGTTGAGCTCAAATTCAAATTTTAATTCTCAATTTTAATTTAGGGACTAATTAAAATTTGAATGTATCCTGAAATGGTATTTATAGCAATGCTATTTTTAGCATTTCTCTATTTAGCATTTCTATATTTAGCATTTCTTGTTGCTATTTTCAACACTCCCTCTCAACAAGAAAGGGATTATCTGTCACCCTGATCCTGTCTTTGTGGAACTCAAATTTTCATTTTGACAATACCTTAGTTAAAATGTTTGCATCCTACTCCTCGATCGAAACATAATGCAACAACATGATCCTCTTCACCACACAGTCTCGAAGATGATGATACTGGATATTGATGTGCTTGGACCTATCATGAAATATTGGATTCTCAAAGAGTTTGATATAACTTTGATTATCGCAATAGATCACAGTTGGACCCATCCTTTGATCAAACAATCCAACTAGAATTTCCACATCCAAATGGCCTCACATGTTGCCTGGCTTGTAGCCATGTATTTAGCCTTTGTTGAGCTAAGTGCAACTGACCTCTATTTCCTGTTGTACCAAGAAACTGCAGCTGAACCAAGGTTGAAAATTCCTCATAAAGTGCTCTTCCGATCTGATGGACTCCCTACCCAATCTGCATCTATGAAGCCCTGAAGCTTCACTCCCTCTGTTCGTTTGTACCATAATCCATATTGAGATGTGCCTTTTAGGTATCTCAGTACATGCTTAGCTTCCTTCCAAAACATTTTGGTAGGCTGAACCATAGCTTGACTCAGCTGGTTCATCGCAAAGCACAAATCTGGTCGTGTGTTCACTAAATACATCAATGAACCCACAAGCTGCCAATAAACAGTAGCAGCTACTACCTCACCTAAAGTAGCATCCTCCTTCCTCTAGTTACCTGCTAGAGGAGTCTACATGGGCTTGCACTTCTCCATGTGGAATCTTCTGAGTATCTCATTGGCATACTTTCCTTGAGACAAAAACACTTCCCCATCCTTCTACCACACTTCCATGCCTAGAAAGTAGTGCATGAGATCTATGTCTTTCATCTCGAACTATCCTGCAAGGTCCTCCTTGCAAGACTTGATCAACTGATCATCACCTGTTAATATTAGATCATCAACATAAAGAACAATGATCAATGGCTTACCTTCTACCATGATGTGGTATAGGTTCACATCTGCTTCACTCTTTGTGAAGCCCAACCCAGTGAAATAGTTGTCGATCCTGGTGTACCAAGCACAAGGTGCTCGCTTTAGACCATACAAAGCTCTCTTGAGTCGGCACACATGCAACTCATGATCAAAGGTCTCAAATCCTTCCAGTTGCTTTATGTACACCTCTTCCTCAATCTTTCCATTGAGGAATGCAGTCTTCACATCCATCTGATGGATCTTCCAACCCACCTGTGTTGATAGTGCCAACATCGATCTGATAGATGAGTACCTTGCTACAGGAGCAAAAGTCTCCTCATAGTTGGTCCCCTTGACCTATGAGAAACCACGAGCAACAAACCTTGCCTTATGTTTCTCCACACTACCATCAGCTGCTTGCTTTACCTTGTAAATCCATCGGGAACTCACCACTAACTTGTTCTCCGACCTTGGAACAACATCCCAAACACTGTTCCAAACTATGGAGTCATACTCCTCCACCATAGCATCAACCCAAATTGGTTGTTGCACTGCTTCCTCAAAGGAATATGGTTCAGTCTCTATACATTCCCCAACAAGGGCCATGTAACCAGTGTACTGCTCAGGTGACATCCTCTGTCTGTGCTAAGAAGATGGCTCTCCCACATTCTCTCTCGCATACATCAACAATTTGTCAGCTTCCCTTGAGCGTTTCTGCCCATCTCTAGAAGACTCTGCATGAGTGGATGTCTCCACTCATGGATCCTTTGCATGCGGTTACTCCACATCAATTTGAGGCTCCTCCTCCTTGGGAACCAAAAGTTCCTCCTCTACATGCAACTTGAGCTCCCTCTCAAGGGATATTCGCATGGCCTTCTGCTTGTCGAACTTTAGATCTCTACATACCACTGTCCTCTGACTGGTAAGCAAGAACACCCGATAGTTGTGGGGTGTATCATTGTACCCCACAAGTATTCCCAACTCAGCTGTTGTCTCAAGTTTCTTCCAGGCATCTTTGGTCACATGGAAAAATATTGATGAACCAAAAATCTTGAAGTGACTCACATCTGGTCTCTTCCCGGAGAAAGACTCCTCTGGTGTCTTCATCCCCAGTATGCAATGCGGGCTTCTGTTCTGCAAGTATATCGTTGTATTGTATTCCTCAGCCCAAAAATGAAGTGGTAGGCCTTGGTCATGCAGCATCACCCGAGCTGCTCCCACAATCGTTATGTTCTTCCTTTTGGCCACCCCATTCTATTGTGGGTTATGTGGAGCCGTCAACTCCCATTTAATTCCTTTTGCTACAAAGAAGTCCTTAAACTCTTGAGAGACATACTCTCCACCATTATCGCTTTGCAAGGCCCTTATCTTCTTTCCTGATTCTTTCTCAACCAAGGCTTTGAACTCACAAAACCTTGAGAAGGTTTGATCCTTATTTTGCATGAAATAGATCCAGCATATACGAGAAAACTCATCAATGAAAATAACATGTACATTTGTTTAGCGGTGGAGGCTGTCAAGAATGGTCCACACACATCTGTATGAACTCGCTCCAAGATTGCTTCAGCTTGACTGTCTCGATTCTGAAAGGAAGATTTTGCATACTTACCCAAGGTACAACCTTTACATGTATCCACTTGCTCAAGTTTACCCTTGGGAAGTCTGGTGGAAATCTGTTGCATGATCTTCAAGGCCCCATGGTGCAAGTGGCCCAATCTTCTATGCCATAGCTCACCAATATCTTGGCTCTGCACCAACTCTACTTTGGAACTCAATGCAGCACAGTCATCTACCTCCAGATTGTAGAGATTCTTCACTCGAATCCCAATCCTCTTGGTCTGTCCCATGCCGATGTGTCTCAGGAATGCCTTTCCTTTACTAAAGACTACATCATAGCCTTTGTCTTCCAACATTACGACGGATACCATGTTCTTCTTCAGTCCAGGCACATACTTTACATTAGTCAGGGTGAGAGGAGCTCCATGCTCCCTCTAAAACACAACCATGCCTTCACTTGAAACATGGTACTTTCCATCATCACCCATCTCTATGACCATCTGGAGGCCCTTCTACTCCAAAGTATTGAATAAACTCTTGTCGTCGGTCATGTGGAATGAGGCTCCATTGTCCAGGTACCAAACATAACCCACCATCGATGAAACCATGCATGTGACGAGGGTGAAATCCAATTCGAATTGTGAGGCCAGTGCCTCATCATCTGATCCTTTCGAGGATCCCTTCTTGGATTTCTTCTATGGACAATTTGTTGCATAATGGCCCACCTCATGACAATTAAAGCATCGCACTTTAGATTTCTCAATCTTCTTCCCACCATGGGAAGAACTCGATTTGGAATGGGAAGCCTTCCCTTTCCGTTTCCTCACCTTACTCGCTAAGGCTAGATTTTCTTCATCATCATGCTTTGATGAAGAACCATCTCTGGTGCTTCTCCTGATCTCCTCCTGCATGAGATCCGACCACAGTCGTTCCCAATCTGGCAGTTTCTCTCTTCCATTTATTGAGTCTTGGTAGCTATGCCAACTCTTAGGAAGACCGAGGAGAGCAAGACTCACCATGTCATCATCGGTTGTCGTGATTCCTACACTTCCAAGCTCATCCCTACAGGTGGTGAGCTTGTTCAGATATGTAGAGATCGTTCTGCCCTTTTCACACTTGATTTTCCGAAGCTTGTCTTTCAGTGCCAACTTCCTCTGATCATTGTTGTTCCAATATAGATCCTTCAATGTTTTCCACTTTGAAAATGGTGTCTCCTTCCCATGGAGACTTGAGACAATGTGGTCTCAAACTCCCTCCAGAAGAATCCTCCTCGCTCTAGCCACACATTTCTTCCATTCCGCTAATTCTTGGGCATTAGCAGTGGCTAGCTTGAGGACTTCTTGATCAAAGAAGTCCTTCAAACCATTGTCCTCTAATATCGCTTCCATGCGATCCTTCCAAGCTATATAATTCAAGCTGCCATTCATGGAATACTTAAGTCTCAAACCATTGAACGCCATTGGTGAACTTTGAGATGTGATAAGAATTTGATTTCTATAATCAAGAACTTAAACCTTCGAACTTCTCCCTTCTTTGTATATTGTTCTCCGCTTTGATCACCTTTTCTCTGATACCATGTAAAAATTCTCACTGTAGATCACCTGATAATGCAATATACTAAATAAAAATACTTGATCTACTTCTACAAACAAACTTGCGAAACCTTAATCGATTTTGAGCAAGATAAAATAGAACACATATAACAGATGAAGAAGAAATCAATCACACATGAACACAAAAGAATACTCTGGGGAAAGCCTCAGCTAAAAACCCTACTATTTGTATTATCATACAAGTGGAAATATCTCAAGATTACACAAATCTTTAGCTCACAAGCTATCCAGCTCTCAGTATAATCCCTCACAACTTGCTCATAGACAGAATAGACAACACAGATCCCTGTCTTCAGTCCTCCAAGCCTCCTATTTCCTTGCATGGTTTCCCCTGGGTCCTCAAGCCGTCACCTATGTGTAATTAACTCACGCACTGCTCATTAACCTCTGAAATAAATGTGTAATCCTCAAGGAAAGAATTCCTTCTACATGCAAGAGATATCCTCATGGGAATATTCCTGCAACTGATAGTACATTGTCCCATCCTTTGATCTCAACTGGGTCTCTGTTTGAACTAACATGCATGAGTTATTTATGAGAAAATATTCAGTTATCTAAAGTACACTAGTTGCATGCATGCATGCATTGACTAATTGAACTCACAACCAGTTCCACAAACTATTGGAATTAATCTAACTGGACTTAACTCAGTTCACTGAGCTAACTAATTACAACTCAAAGTACAACTCATCCTGATCTCCTTAATTAAAGGATAACTTCCTCAATCAAAGGGATAATTGTTGCATGTCTTCACATAGACTTTATGTTTGATTTTCTCTAACTAATTAACTCAAGATGAATTAGTTAAATATTTTACAACTAGTTGTTGAGCTCAAATTTGAATTCTAATTCTCAATTTTAATTTAGGGACTAATTAAAATTGGAATGTATCCCAAAATGTTATTTATAGCAATGATATTTTTAGCATTTCTATATTTAGCATTTCTTGTTGCTATTTTCAACAATGTATCCCTATTATTGCAAGCAGGCTTGTGAAACTCGATGAACCACCTATCCATCTAGTTGTTTACAAAAGGTTGTTAGGTGCACTAGTCCATGCAAATGTATTTTTTGTCACTAAAGGTTATGTTCTAGTTTGGGGGTCCATATACAAAGTCATCAAATCTTGTTTTGAAATGTTTATATATTTGACATTGTTTCCATCTAAAATCATCCTATAATACTCAAACATCGAATCCTTGTACTTGGAAATGTGAGGTAACTAATCTAGGGCATTAGCAATGGAAGTAACAATTGTATCCAATGATGTAGTGAGTGAAAGGTGTGAGGGTTCTTTGGAGTTTCTTTAATCTTGCATTAGGAATATTAATGACCTAAGCCTTTTCAAATTTTGCATTTAGTGGTTGTGGGTTAGGGTTTCGTCTATCTTCATTTGGTGATGATGATTTTAGGTTTTGTTAATTGTAGGCTACATGTGATTTATAAGTTTCATTAGGGAGGAAAAACTATTTATATTTCATTTGTTTTTATAATTTAAAAAAAAAAAAAATTATGAAATATATATAAATAAATAAAAAATAAGGTTTAGCAAGCATACCTAGAACCAATCAAAGAAGAAGTCACATTGGCACTAAAAACTCCTCTAACACCTCCATAACTTGCTTTATAACTTTGAAGGGACATTGCATGATTATGTGACAATGCAATTGATAGCTTTGATGTTTTAATAAAAATAAATAGGAGTGTGCACACACTTGGTAACACACATGTGCTTAAGAACACACACATGCGCTTAAGAACACACACATGCTTAGGAATGCATGTACATTCCTAAAAATTCTATTTGGATAGAGTTGATGATTTGGGACTAAGATTGTGTGTGCGTTGCTAAGAACATGAACACATTCCTATGTGTTTGCGTTGTGAACCCCATTGGCACAATTGTGTCTATCAAATTTTTGCAAACACCCAGAGAAAATGATGAAAATGGTGATGAAAAAACAACATGTAAGCTTTGTGATGAACATATTACAGTACATGTTGAGCATTAAAATGATAAAATTTGTTCCGTTCCAAGTGTAGATAAAGGTTTTGAAAAATATTAAACTCAAAAAATTCCAAAAACTCAAAATTTTATACTACCTAGCGAAAAGAACTAATCTCACAGAATTATTATCCAAACACATAGTTCAAAATAAGTAATACTATGATGTATTTTTTAATAATGTAGTTTTGGCTTACTTAATGAACATTGTTATGAAGAAATTGTTCCATTCTAATATGAAGCATCTACATGCAATTGCCCACAGCCTCCTCTTCACTTTATGGAGTTAGCATCTCTATCACCAAAAGTGAAATGAGGGGATATGAGGGGATAATTGTAGTAGAAAATCACTTGGGCAATGGAAACAAAAGGAAAGAAACATCGTCTTTTATAGATATTCTTATTTCTGGGTATTAAAAGCCATCTCTTGGGAAACTATGCATCACATGGATGATTTGTTCTTCATTATCAAAGATTAGTTGAGTAGAAAAGGCTACTAGAAGTTTTGCAATGTCTTTTGTTTTACAAAGAGTTTGTAGTGTCTCTTGTTTCACAAAGATTTTGTATCCATTGAATAGATGAAAGATTTTGTATCCATGGACTACATTGCATGGTGGGTGTTAAGTCAATCTTTTTTTGTTGTCATTCCTTCCTAATTTGCATTTCTCAATGTCTTACTTATTTTACTAAAGCCAATGGTTTTGCTTTTGGTCACTTGCATTAGTGAGGGCGTAATTTGTTTACATGGATTTGATTGATTTTGTTTTATGTTTTATAATTCTGATTTGCATTAGTGAGGTCAGAATTTGTTTACATGGATTTGATTGATTTTGTTTTATGTTTTATATTGATTTAAAGTTTTTTTTATTATGGTGAATTGGTAATTTGTCACATTAAGTTGAGCAAGGCCAAAAATTTATGATTTAGCAAGAACTAAAAGTCCAGGAAAGTGGGGAAGCATACTCCTTCAATCTTATCACAATAGACTAAAGATGTCCCTTGTGAGATTCAAAACTAAGTAAACAGAATAACATCTCATTGTGCCAACCACTAAATCATGCCACGACAATTTCACTATTTTCAATAATGTTAACCCATTTCCTAAACTACACCCCAGAAAACAAACAAGGTAAGTTGGCCAGCTCCCTCGAGTTCTTGATGGCTTGCGTCGTCCCAGCAAGCAACCGTGGCCGTGGGGTAGCATTTCGGCGTACGGTCGCATGCTGTAACTGTGAGTCTTGTTACACCATGGGCTCACTTTGATTCACCAAACCGAGGTAGGGTGGGCAGAGATAGCGTCAGGAGTCTGGGGAATAAAGGTAACCTAATACATTTCTTAATCTATAAACAAATTCATGTACTGAAGCATTGTCCGTGGACGTGCCGGAGTGGTTATCGGGCATGACTAGAAATCATGTGGGCTTTGCCCGCGCAGGTTCGAATCCTGCCGTCCACGTTTTCTTTGATTCTTTCATCTGTTGCGCAAACAGTTGCATTATCACACTGTTTTAACAGGAAAATATCTTATGCACTTGAGTTCCATCCATGGATCCGTGGCGCAATGGTAGCGCGTCTGACTCCAGATCAGAAGGTTGCGTGTTCGATTCACGTCGGGTTCAAAAACATAATCAATTTATCTGTTTGTTTGTCTTTTAACTCTTAAATAAGATTGCAAGATTGCTTCTCCGTGACTTGAGTGTGAATAGTTGGTGAGTGGTTGATTTAGTATTAAGAGGCTTTAGTGGTGCTAACCCAATTTTTTAATTGGCAACCATTGTTTTTTTTTTCATCATAATCTCTCATGTCAACTACAACATTAAACCTTGGACTTAGAGCATGGTTTTATATTCTCGATTATTAATTTGATATAACTTGGATTATGTGTGTGGTTGCATGAATTTGCTTGGTGGAAGGATAAACATAGTTTCCCTTTTCTAATATCATTTAATAATGATATAAATGCATGGTGTAATATCCAACTCATGCGTACATTAATGAGTGTAGCTTAATGATAGTCAAGTTTTATTTGAATTAGAATGGAGATGGATCACCCGAGATAGCTTGAATGATATTGATCCTTGCTTTATAAGTGAAAAAGGTGATGACATGAAAGCTTTCACTATAGTAATATCTAAGGTTGTGTGGTTTGAGATAGATTGATCTAGTATCTTCTATCTCAATTTAAGAAGAATTCCTAATCTTCCATTTCAGTTTAAGAAGAACTTTTATAGGAATTGTGGGATTGTAGATTTGTACATGTTAGTGAATCGAATTGGCTATAAGTTTACCATTTATAAACCATATGGTATTAAAGTCTAACAACGTTCTCTTATATATGTATGTGTGTGTTTCATCTAAGATTACTTGTGCATTAATTTTATCAATCGATAATTTATTAGTATTTCTGAGACATTATGCACTATTTGTGTAGAATAATTCATTGGTACTTTCAAGACATTGTGCACTATTTCTATAGATACAGGTCTTTATATTTGTTTCCCAAGAGGGATCAACTACAATGTGACTAATTTTAGTAATTTAGCATTGAAGTTGTTCTAATTGGATACTAGAGAATGCTAAAAATAATGCCATAGATAAACCTTTATTCTTTATAAACTCTTATTACTCAAACACAAATAAAGGTGAAGGGAACTTTTGTGGCACAAAGTGTATAGAAGGCCTCAAAAGTGTTGAGAGATTTTGTTGTCTACAAAGGTCAAACCATACAATTTCGGCTCTTTTTTAGTGAGCATTAATTTTGCTCTCCCATTACGTTCCATTAAGGTAATGTTTTGGCAAAGAGTTCATGGTTCCCAAAACTTAGTTTTATCAAGAGAGGCATCAACTTTGTAGGAGAGATTTTTGATTCTTGAACTAGAAAGTGGGTATGATGGCCCAAGTTGAAAGCTAAACACTCACTAACCAACCCACACTAGTTCATCTTAGACAAGGTCAAGGAAATCATTCCTAACTCTCTATATACAGTTGGGCTTATAGGAACCTATGCTTTTGGAAATCTTGGACGTGAAATAATCTTCTTAACATAGATAAGTGGTTGTCCCACAAGCCCATTTATCTAATGATCTAAATAAGTTATGCGGACTTAAATTGTAACAATGGGAATGACTCTTTTAAATTTCAATGTATAGACACCATTGCTAGAGTCTAAGAAGGCATTTTATGCCTGGCTTAGGGGATTTTGCTACCGAATATAGATTAATTTGATTGGTTATATCCCTTAATATAATTGTTTTTTTTTGTATGTGTCAAAATTGTGAAGCCCTTATTTTGGTTTTTGTCTCAATGCCAAACTTACTGAGGTCTAAGTTTCCACCCTTCCACATTTTGTTAGAAAATCCTTCCTATACACATTTCCTGGAATGCATCTCTCTCTTGCAACAAACATGCTTGGGTTGTAGAGTTCCACACAACATAATAATTGATTGGAGTGAAAGTGATATTTCTCACACTAATGAAAAAGAAATATGTATTATATAATCTTCCCTAGGTTTCTAGAAGCTTCTCATGGTATGCCAATTCATTAGTTTATGTGATTGTACAATAACAATATCATCATAGTTTAAAATATTGAGTTTGGCATGGTCCACCTACAACAATGATACGATTTTAGGGATTTCATGCTCCATAAATCTAGGTGGATATTGGTGGCCACCCCCTATTCCATCTAGACCTCCAGTTAGTTTCATCTATTTCCTTGAATATAACAACATTTACTATTTTTAACAGTTTTTTGGGTCCTGAACTTTCAGAGCTATTTTGACCCCCTAAATGGTGTTTTTTAAGGTCCGCAACAAGCTTATATCAAATCCTGTAGTACTTAGAGAGATCTTTCCAACAAGGTATTGTATGCACCAAACGAAGATCATATCAACCAAGTTACGACCCTGGGAAGTTGGATTCCCAACTAACCCCAATGGGGCCCACAAACTCTTGGTGTTCCATCTCTTGCGGTTAGGGTTTTGGTTGTTTAGGTTTTTTCCTTGTTGTTTAATAATAAAAAGGCCTATAAGCCTCTTTGTAACACAATTTAGCGGCATGTAGCTGCCACATCTCTTCTCGTAGATAAGCTACCATCGCCCGAGCTAGTTTATTTCCATTTTGTATGTAAGCATATTTTAGTTCTTTGATATTAATGAAATGAAGTTTTATTTATGCTGCATCTCTGAGTTTATGTTTGTATCTATATTTTGTTGTGTTCCTGTATAAGTCCAGATCAGTGGTATCAGAGTTGTAGGTTTTAACCCTGTACAGAAATTACCTGGATACGTATTCTAGAACATAGAAAATAAACAATGCAAGAGCATAACACATAAAACACATATACACATATATTTTCCCCTGAATCCCAAAACCGGGACTACCAGTTTGATTTTTCATTATGTTCCTTTCAATGTTACAATATATATTTATACATCAAGAAGCATCCAATACCATGGACCGAAAACCATCGCGTCCAAAACTATGTGCAAAAATCATGCACAAAACCATACGTAGGTCCGCCCAACCTAACATAGGGTCCAAAAACAAAATTTTTCGGGGCGCTGCCCTGGACCCCATAGAGTGGGGTTACCTGCACCCCTCAAACGCCTTGTGACTCCCCCCACTACGCAATCAGTGCAACGAAGGGGGGGTTCTTCCCCCCTCCTAACTCCCTAGTTAACTACGTGGGCTAGTCGTGGAAAGAATATAACACAACCCAACATTCTCCCACTTGTTGTTTTCTTTCCACAGGGGGCCACAAGAGAACTTAGTCATTTATCCAGCCCTTCAATGCCCATTGTTTCTCTAAACCAAGAGAACTTCTCAGAGCTCACATATTTTGTCAATGCATCTGCAGTATTCTTCAAAGTGTCCACCTTTACCAACAACACCTTTTTGTCTTCTATCATGTCCCTCACAAAGTGATACTGGACATGAATGTGCTTTGTCTTTGAATTGTAAGCAGGGTTTTTTGCCAAGAAAATTGCACTTTGGCTATCATAGTATATCCTTATAGCTTCCTGTAGTAACACCATACTTGAACACAATCTCTGCAACCAAACTGCTTCCTTGCTTGCATGAGTGGCTACCATGTATTCTGCCTCTATAGTTGATAGTGCCACTACAAATTGTTTCTTACTCATCCAACTAACTACACCTCCAAATAGTTTTAACACATACCCACTTATAGATCTTCTCAGATCTAGATCTCCAACCCAGTCCACATCAACAAATCCACGAATATCCAAAACTCTGTCCAATCCTGGTCTTCCTTGGTAACACAAACCATAATCACTAGTGCCACGCAAATATATGAAAACCTGCTTCACTATTGTCCAATGCTCCTTCCCTGGTTTTGACATAAACCTACTCAATACTCCCATTGCATGTGCAATGTCTGGTCTAGTACAAACCATTGCATACATCAGGCTACCGACTGCACTTGCATATGAAACACGAGACATATCCTCTTTCTCTTCTTGTGTCTTGGGACACTGTTCAGCAGATAACTTTACACCTACAGGAATAGGAACCTTCACTGGTTTACTATCCTGCATATTAAACCTCTGCAATATTGTCTCAACATACTTCATCTAGTTTAACCAGAGCTTCCTCTTTGCCCGATCTCTTTTAATTTCCATGCCCAAAATATAGTTTGCAGCACCAAGATCTTTCATGTCGAATTTGGAGGACAATTGGGCCTTCAAATCCTGGATAATTTCTTTGTCATTTCCAACCAATAACATATCATCCACATACAAGACTAGATAAATAACATGGTCACCAATTAATTTAAAATACACACAATGATCTGCTTTGCTTCTAGTGAAGCCAAGTCCCCGTATAAATGTATCCAATTTCTGATACCACATCCTTGGTGACTGTTTTAACCCATACAGAGAATTCTTTAACTTGCATACTAGTTCTTTCTTATCCTTCACCGCGAAGCCTTCAGGTTGCTTCATGTAGATTTCCTCTTCCAAATCCCCGTGAAGAAATGTTGTCTTCACATCCATCTATTCTACCTCAAAATCAAAAGCAGCAGCAACAGATAAGAGTAATATAATAGAAGTTACCTTGGAAACAAAAGAAAAAATATCACCAAAATCAATTCTCGGCACTTGGGAATAACCTTTTTGCTACCAACCGAGCTTTGTATTTCTCCACCTTCCCTTCCGCATTTGTCTTCTTCTTGAACACCCATTTGCTGCCAATG
>APFE031499412.1:211524-248998 GCA_000404065.3 Pinus taeda
ATCTGCTGCATGATCTTCAAGGCTCCAAGGTGCAAGTGGCCCAATCTTCTATGCCATAGCTCACCAAAATCTTGGCTCTGCACCATCTCTACTTTGGAACTCAATGCAGCATAGTCGTCTACCTCTAGCTTGTAGAGATTCTTTACTCGAATCCCAATCCTCTTGGTCTGTCCAGTACCGATATGCCTCAAGAATACCTTTCCTTTACTAAAGACTACATCATAGCCTTTGTCTTCTAGCATAGCGACAGACACAAGATTCTTCTTCAAACCTGGTACACACTTTACATCAGTTAGGGTGTGAGGAGCTCCAAGCTCCCTCTGAAACACAATCGTATCTTCACCTAAAACATGGTACTTTCCATCATCGCCCATCCTGATCTGCATCTAGAGATCCTTCTCCTCCAAGGTACTGAAAAGATTCTTGTCGCCTGACATGTGGAAAGAGGCTCCACTGTCCAGGTACCAAACACATCCCACCATGGATGAAACCATGTATGCGATGAGAGAGAAATCCAATTTGAACTGTGAGGCCAGTGCCTCACCATCTGATCCCTTTGAGGATCCCTTCTTGGATTTCTTCTGTGGACAATTCGTAGCATAATGGCCCACCTCACGACAATGAAAGCATTGCACTTTCAATTTGTCAAACTTCTTCCCACCATGGGAAGAACTGGATTGAGGATGGGATGCCTTCCCTTTCCCTTTCCTTGCCTTACTCGCTAAGGCTATATTTTCTTCATCATCTTGCTTTGATGAAGATCCGTTTCTAGTGCTTCTTCTTATCTCCTCCTGCATCAGATCCGACCAAAGTCATTCCCAATCTGGCATTTTCTCTCTTCCATCAACCGAGTCTTGGTAGCTATTTCAGCTCTTAGGAAGACTGAGGAGAGCAAGACTCACCATGTCATCATCGGATGTCATGATCCCTACACTTCCAAGCTCATCCCTATAGGTGGTGAGCTTGTTTAGATATGTAGAGATCATGTCAGCCTTTTCACACTTGATTTTCCAAAGATTGTCTTTTAGAACCAGCTTCCTCCGATCGTTGCTATTCTGATATAGATCTTTCAACGTTTCCACATTGAAAATGATGTCTCCTTCCCATGGAGACTCGAGACTATGTGGTCTCAAACTCCCTCCAGAAGGATTCTCCTTGCTCTAGCCACACATTTCTTCCATTTCGCCAATTTTGTAGCATTAGCCACTTTTGGCTTGGGGGCTTCTTGATCAATGAAGTCCTTTAGACCATTGTCCTCTAATACTGCTTCCATGCGATCCTTCCAGGCTATATAATTTGAGATGCCATCAAGGGCATACTCGAGTCTTAAACCGTTGGATGCCATTGGTGAAATTTGAGATGTGATAAGAATTCGAATTCTATAATCAGGAACTTGAAATTTTGAACTTCTCCCTTCTTTGTATATTGTTCTTCGATTTGATTACCTTTGCTCTGATACCATGTAGAAATTCCCACTGTAGATCAACAAATTATGCAATATACTAAAGCAAAGTACAAGATATACTTCTACAACAAACTTGTGGAAGCTTAATCGATTTTGAGCAAGATCAAATAGAACACATATAACTGAGAATGAGAAAACAATCACACATGAACACAGAAGAATACTCTGGGGAAAGCCTTAGCTAAAAACCCTGATCTTTGTATTATTATACAAGTGGAAACATGTCCAGATTACACAAAGCATTAGCTCACAAGTTATCCTACTCTCAGTACAATCCAACAATTCATCTCACAGACTGAATAGACACAAGATATGCCTTCCCTCAGCCCTACAAGCCTCCTATTTCCTTGCGCAGTTTCTCTTGGGGTCCAATGCTGCTAGCTGTGTGAATTTGCCTCATCACACACTCATTAAACTCAAAAGTAACTGTGCAATCTCCAAGGAATGAATTCCTTCTGCATGCAAGAGATATCCTCCATGGAATATTCCTGCAATTGATAGTACATTGTCCCATCATCTAATCTAAACTGGGTCTCTGACTGAACTGACATGCATGAGTTATTTATGAGAGAATATTCAGTTATCTGAAGTGTAGCAGTTACATGCATGCATGCATTAACTAACTGAACTCACAATTAGTTCAACAAACTATTTGAACTAATCTAACTAGACTTAACTCAGCTAACTGAGCTAACTAATTACAACTCATACTGATCTCCTTTAATCAAGGGATAACTTCCTCAATCAATGGAGAAACTGTTGCATGTCTTCACATAGACTTCATGTTTGATTTCCTACAACTAATTAACTCAAGATGAATTAATTAATTATTTTACAAACAGGTGCTAAGATCAAATTCGAATTTTAATTCTCAATTTTAGTTTAGGGACTAACTAAAATTGGAATGTATCCCAAAATGCTATTTATAGCAGTGCTATTTTTAGCACTTCTATTTTTAGCATTTCTTGTTTCTATTTTCAACACAAGAGATTCTTTCAAAATATTCCTCAAAGAACCCCTCGAGCGACAGAGGAACGCGATGATGCATATCTTTGCCCATATCCTTCGGCGGCTACCCACAAGTGACGCATCTTCATCCAGCAGCTACTCTGGAGGCGCCACTCCCTTTAACGTGCAAGTCAACTTTGACATTCCCATATTTGAAGTTTAGATAGATGTAGACGTCGTAGATAGAATAAATTTGTTGAAAGGATATTTTGTGATTCATAACTTTTCTAATTGGGAAAATATTACTTTTTCACTCCTCAAATCTGCCCCCCATATCAAGAACTGGTGGGAAACCTACTGTGAATAGAAGGACAAGAGGGAACCCTCATTGTTTTCATCTTCAACCACTTGGAATTATTTCTGAGACACCATCAAGGAACAATATTACCCTGTCAGAAGCTATGAAGATAAATACATAAAGTGGACAACGCTATGAAAGGGAAGGGACCAAGACATTCCAGAGTTCACAAATATTTTTCATACCCTTCGCATGAAGTAGGGTATCAAGGATTCTGAGAAACATTTGGTACTCAAGTACCGTGATTATCCACACAAGTACATCTAGGAAGAGATGGAGTTCCTAGACATCTCCTCACTTAGCACCACCTATTGATACACAGTCAAGATCGAGCATAAATTTAAACAAAAGAAGTGAGACTTTGGACCTGTGAATCTGAAGCAAGGGAAACACGCCCCAAACCACAAAATAAAGTACAAAGCCAAGGCGGGGCAACCCAGGACAACCCACAGAAGCTGCAAGCAAAGAACAACATCACAAATACAAAGAAAGGCACAAGGAAATAGTGTGAGTTTCATAAGAGCGCCATCACAACACAATTAAGTGTCGAGCCAAGCAGTCACTGGTGGCGGAGCTTAAGGCTTATGAATCCAATGCATGTTCCGACTCTAAGTTAGAACCTGATAAGGGAATGAAAAAGGGAAGAAGATTATTGATGCAGATCCCAGTGTGATCATTGCCATCACCAAGATCCAAAAGATTGAGCTTGAAGATCCAGAGGAGGGAGAATGACTCTTCCACTCACAGATGTGGGTGAAGGGTTCTTTGCTGCAATTAATTATCAATAACTGAAGCCAAAAGAACCACATTTCAACAGAGGTAGTGAAGTGTTTGGGCCTACCAACCACACCACACCCGCAATTATACACCATTGGTTGACTTCACCAAGGATGAGATCTATGTGTCAACCAACAATGTCACCTTCCCTACAACATCAAGCCCTTCACAGATGAGGTACTGTGTGATGTTTCTCCTCTTAATGTTTGTGATCTATTATCAGGCCAACCATATTTGTGGAAGTGTCATGTTGTGTATGAGTCTAGGCCTCACATTGTTATTATTTCTTTGGGTAGTAAGTTATACAGGATATTGGAGGTAGTATCGCCTACCGCCATTTCTTTGATCTCTACGAAGCAATGCAGTAAATCATTTCCCAGACCGAGAAATTTGTTTTCCTTATGATTCGCCCTCAGGGAAAGAAGAAGATTGTGGCCAAATCCACGGCCTCCAGAGATGGCTCCTCTGCACAACAACAACAGATGGACAAGTTCATGGAGGAGTAAAAGGACATATTCACCTCACCCATAGGGGTACCCCTACACTGTCAGGTCAAGCACTACATCGATCTAACCTCAGGTGTACCACTACCCAAGAGGAAGATCTATCGATGTCTGTTCTGGAGAATGATGAAATCAAGAGGCAGATTCAGGATTTGTTGCATAAAGGGCACATCAGGCCAAGTTCATCCCCTTGTGGGAGCCCGATTATGTTGGTATAGAAGAAGGATGGGACCTGGAGACTCTATATTGACTATCGGGCACTGAATAAGATCACTGTCCGGAATAGATCACTATCTGGAATAGGTATCCAATCCCATGGGTTGATGGCCTTCTGGACTAGCTCAAGGGGGCCAAATATTTTAGAAAGATTAACTTGAATTTTGGTTATCAGTAGGTACCAATCGAACCCTCCGATGTGTGGAAGACTGCCTTCAAATACAAGGAGGGCCTTTTCAAATGGTTGGTCATGCCTTTCGAGTTGAAGAATTTCCCCACAACCTTCATGAGGTTGATGGACGACATATTGCGCCCTTCACCAAATCATTCGTGATAGTATATTTGGAAGACATATTGATCTCCATCATATTCAACAGGTCCTCCAAACCCTACAACAATACAAATTGTGTACCAATTTGGAGAAATGAAATTTTGGTATGACCTAAGTTCAATATCTTGGGTACATCATTGATGAGCAGGGTGTTCATGTGGACCCAAATAAGATACAATTTATTCGGGATTGGCCCGCCCCAACCACTTTAACAAATCTCTGGAACTTTCGGGGTCTTTCCAATTTCTACCGTAGGTTCGTGTTGGGGTTCTCTCAAATCACTTGGCCTTTGAGTTAAGTCGCCAAGGGTGGAGTGAAAGCAAAGTTTTTTTGGTCTGAATCTGAGTAGAAGGTGTTTTCCAGGTTGAAGCTCCGCCTCTACTCTGCACTAGTGTTCACATTACCATACCTGTAGCAACTGTTTGAGATTGAAACAGATGCCTCCGACTATGTTATTGGTGCAATTCTTACTTAGCAGGGGCATCTAGTGGCATATCAGAATGAGACACTTTCAGACACAGTTCGAAAGTATCCCACCTATGACAAAGAGATGTATTCCATTATGCAGGCCTATCGAAAAAGGAGGAATTATATTTTGGGGAAGGAAATGGTCATCCACATAGACCACTGGCCCCTGCAGTTCATATAGACACAAGGAAAGTTGTAGAACAATCGCCATCAGAAATGGTCCACATACCTGCAACAATTCCATTTGAACATTAAGTACAATAAGGGCAACACCAATAATGTTGCAGATTGAATTAGCCGACCGCCGATCATGGTGCTCATGATCACTATGCTCGACTCTTGTGGACACGAGACCTCGGGGTGGCCCCATCTTTACAAGAGTGATCCACAATTCGACAGCACATACCAAATGCTCGTGGAAGGAAAGAAAGTTCATGATTTTCACCTCCAAGGTGCACTGTTATGCCACCTGGGACACCTTTGTGTTCCTTCAAGCGAGCATGCCAAGATGATTTGGAGGCACAATACAATCGAGTCGTTGGACATTTCAGAGTAGAGAAAACAATGTCAGTGCTGCAAAATTATTTTTATTGACCAAACCTTTGACATGATGTAGGGAAGTACATTAGATCCTGCATTGCCTGCATCATTTCCAAACTGACCATCAAGAAGCAAGGCCTGTATAGTCCTTTGCCTACTCCTAGTTGGCCTTAGGAATCCATCTCCATGGATTACATGTCAGACCTTCCTTCTACTAAGCATGGAGATGATCGTGTTTTCGTGGTCTTCGACAGAGTCTCTAAGATGGCCATTCTAATAGCCTGCAAGAAGAGTATCACAGCAAAAGTCACTACTAAGCTCTTCCTTGAATGAGCGTGGGTACACTTTGGGATCCCACAATCCATTATCTTAGATCAAGACAACAAGTTCCCAAGTAAATTTTGGTTAGGCCTCTGGTCGATGTTGGATACCAAGCTCACTATGTCCATGACCTTCCACCCCCAAACTGATGGCCAAACAGAGGTTGTCAACAGGATGATAGTGCACATTCTACGTATGTACAACTCGAAGCATCCAAACAAATGGGATGAAAGCCTCCCCTATGTCCAACACAATTACAATAGATCTCTCCATAGCTCAACTATTCACAACCCCTTTAGGTGGGGTTGGGATTCCAACCACTATGTCCCATTGATGTGGCCATACCATTTGCAGCAACTCAGGCATATTTGGCTAAGGTCCAGGCCAAAGATGCCAAGGATAAAAACTTCATTGAGCATATTTATCACATCTTCTAGTAGGTCCATGAAATATTGGACCAATCCAATACTAAATACAAGCATCGTCATGATCAACATCAGGTGTCACACAGGTTCTAGGTGGGCGACAAAGTTTGGTTAAAATTGCAAAAGGAGCGCCTTGTTGGGCCCCACCGAAAACTTCACCCACTATAAGAGACATTTCCTTCAAGTGTAGAATTCCACTATTCCTTGTCATGCACCCAGTATTCAATGTGGATCAACTACGACCATACTTTCCCCCATTGTTGGACACATCCGACATTGCTGAGCAGATGACACTAACAAAGCTCAACCCAAGTTGCATCGAACAAGCCACAACTTACAAGATCATGGACACACATATCAAGAACACTTTCCAGTAGAGGATCTAGCTATATCAAGTTTTCAAAGAAGGCCAACTCCTTCACCAGGGTAAATGGTTCAACAGGGACCAGGTTCAACAGAAATTCCTCACCTCATGGAGGCTCTACACACAATGGAGACCATTGCTTCCTAAGGGGGGAGGACTAATATAGGTGGATAAATGTGTCGACCCACCTATTCTACCTATACCTCCAGCGAATTTCATCCATTTCCTTGATTATAACAACATTTACTATTTTTAGCAATATTCCAAGTCCTGAACTTTCGGAGCCGTTTTGACCCCCTAAACATCCTTTTTTTTTAGGTCCATAGTTGGCTCATTTCCATAGGCAAGGGCCTATCGCAAATCCTGTAGTACTCAGAGAGATCTTTCCAACAAGGTATCATATGCACCAACGACCCCAAGAAGTTCACTGCCCAACTAACCCCAACAAGGCCCACAAACTCTTGGTGTTCCATCTCATGGGGTTAGGGTTTCAGTTGTTTAGGGTTTTCCCTTGTTGTTCAATAATAAAAATTCCCTTGACCCTCATTGTAACATAGTTCAGAGGCATGTAGCCATCACATCTCTTCTCAAAGATAAGCTACCATTGCCCGAGCTAGTTTATTTCCATTCTGTATGTAAGCATATTTCAGTTCTTTGATATTAATGGAATGAAGTTTTATTTTTGGTGCATCTTTGTGTTTATGTTTGTGTTTGTGTTTTGTTTTGTTCTTGTATATTTTGTATCATCCATGCACTTGGCCACCTAGTATCTCTCTTCTCATTCAATTCAATTAAAATGGTGTCAATGTGAAGAGGGGAGGCCTCACCATTGGGTGGGTTTTGTTGATAAGGAACATAGGGAATGTCAGCATAGTTGATCTCTTCCTACATAAGTGAATGACAAATTCCCTATGCTCTCTTTATTTATAGAAAACATTGAGAAACCTTCAAAGTCTAACTCTAGAAATGATGGGTATGGGCCAATTACTTTTTATCCTAAGCTCACAATTAAAGAATGTTGACAGACCCTTAAAGATTGTGATAAACCCCACATAAGTTTGGATTTTTATCAAACCTTGGGTAGGCCTTATAACCTAGACTTGTGTTTACTCAATTTGTTTAAGTGATGTGTCTGAACTTTTGTTTATTTAGGACATAGGGCTTATAGCCTAGGTTTATGTTTATTTGACTTATAATCTAAATAGCTAAGAGTTTGGTTAATATTATTTATCATATTATGGACGTTTTATTTATATTAAAAAACTTTTTTATTGTTCTTTATTGTATTATTGACATTTTGTTGATTATTATTTAATATATTGTGGATATTTGCATAACTATTTCTGCATCTGAATCGGTTAGTCCCAAGTTTTAATATGAAATAATTATATTTTTGAACCAAAGCAACTTAATTACGCCGTAAGTTGTTTCTCTCTAAAATGAACTCTCCTATGTGCCATGGTGTATTATCTTGTGTTGTTTATTTGATGTGTTAGATGATTAAAATATTCCCACCCTCAGATCATCATAAGTGGTTACAGTAAGTTCATTACAGTAACGATGGTCTGCAACAACTCAAAAAAACTCAAAAATATGAAGTATGGTATACATGTATGTAAAGAATTGGTTGCATGCACTTTGGACTCTTCCTCCATGACTAAATTGAGAACTCTGTGGATGGCCTCCTTAGCCTCCTTCCTCAGCCGAGAGGCCTCCATGGCCCTCTTATGGGCCTCCACTCTCGCAACTGTCGTGATGTTGTGCATCGAAGTGAATGCAATTCTAGCCATGGTTAAGACCACTTTGGCCGAGATAAAATCCAACTGTGAGTTAACGGGTGATCGTGAGCACCCTTGAGCTTCTTGTTAAGGGGGCCTTGTCTGGGCCTTGTCTGTGGTTGTTCAGTAGCGCAAAGGGTAGAACATCTGAATTAGGGTTTTGGTAGTGCGGACATAGGAAGGGTTCTATAATGTCGTGCAGTCATCGGGCGGCCGGGTGTGCACTCTTTCCTCTGTGCGATGCGGTTAACGCATGAGACAATGCGTCGAACGACAAGGGCGAGGCATTTCATGCGGATGTGTTGGAGTTCCACAGTTTTATATGACAAGCTGGAGTGTGGAAAAGCGATGGGCGAGCCGACCTTATGGAGGGGCTTCGTATCATTGAGAACGTGATGGTTGGAATGTGTGGAGAGATCGGCCATGGGGTAACCTCCACATGAAGAATGGATATAAGTGTTGCGAGGAGACTTGGCATTTGCAACCAAGCAAGTCGCTCTTCAACCTGTGAGCTAAGGTGCGAAAGAAGAGAAGGGAAGCCGCGGCAAGGTGCAGTTCTATGCGCCCGCCCATCGGGCAGCCCACACGGAATTGGCACGGAAGTTACATGCGGTTGAGGCACGGGTGGAGGGTGCGCTAGGGCGCCCGCCCGTCGGTGCGTTAGGTGCGAGTTGGATTGTGTTGGGCGTGGGTTGTGCATGGGCGCGCCCACCCGTTTGGCAAAGAACTTGTGTCGGTTATATGTTGTATTTGGTTAAGTCTTGGGTGAGACCACCGTTCGCTCTTGCACGGGTGGGCGCCCGACTTGGGTGAAACGCCGGTTGAGCCCAGCTCCCGGTCATTGTACAAATTCTCATATATATAATAAAATAAGTTCTCTTGTATATGGTTGTGTTCAAGCTGCTGTTCTATCATGTCTTATTATAATGGTTTCCGCACATTATGATGTTATTCATGGTTATATGAATGTTGAAGGCATAGTTCGTAAAGTAAGTTAACGATGAAAGATGTTGGTTACTTAGGCGGTGCCACACTCGGCAAATTTAACGAAAAAAGAATTGGGGGCGTGACAGGTGGTATCAGAGCAGGTTCACAGGTGGTGAAGCCGTTGCTTGATGATGAACGCAGAGAACAGACATGTATGCAGGGAAAAGTTATGGAGAAATCATGGATGAACAGTCTGGGTTTCATGGACTTGATAGACCGTGGCAAGACCATTCAAGCTCTGGTGGACACGGGGGCCACTCATGACTTCATGACGACATGGTTGGCAAAAGAGGTTGGACTGATGATCTTCCCATCGAATATGGAAGTCAAGGCAGTGAACTCTAGAGCTAAGGTGGCGAGTTTGGCACACGAAGTGCCGGTGCAGATAAATGACTGGAAGGGTCAGTTGTTCTTCATGGTGATGGAGATGAATGACTTTGATATGATATTCGGACAAGATTTCTTGAAGGGCAACAGGGCTATTGTTGTCCCCTTCTGTGATGAGGTGGTGCTGGTTGGATAGTCACAAACTTGGACTTTGCCCACTCATAGGCAAAGGAGGGAAGTCAAGGTGCAGTATGTTTTTGTACTAAGTTTGGAGAAGGCTATGAAGGAGTCAGATATGGAGACATATGTGGTGATGTTCAAGGGAGTCGAAGGTGATGGAGTGGGGAAGCCTATTCCAGCCGAGATTTCTGAGGTGCTGACCAAGTATGCGGATTTGATGCCTGATGAGCTTCCGAAGAAACTTCCACCAAGGCGTGCAGTGGACCATAGCATTGAGCTTGAACTAGGGAAGCAACCCTCGGCTAAAGAACCTTATCGTTTATCAGGGCCTGAGTTGGAGGAATTGAAACGACAGCTAAAGGAGTTAGCTGATGCAGTTTTCATTAGACCTTCAAGGTCCCCTTATGGAGCTCCGGTATTGTTCCAGCGAAAGAAGGATTCAAATGAGCTACGGATGTGCTGTGATTACCGTGCATTGAACAAGCAGACAGTAAGGAACAAGTATCCTTTGCCATTGGCTGTTGATTGCTTTGACAAGCTTGCGAAAGCCTGAGTGTTTTCCAAGCTGGACTTGAGGCATGGGTATTATTAGGTGCGGATAGCTGAAGGAGACGAGAAGAAGACCACGATAGTAACAAGGTATGGTAGCTTTGAATTCCTTGTTATGCCGTTCAGGTTGTGCAATGCTCCTACGATATTTTGCACTTTGATGAATGATGTCCTACGACCGTACTTGGATTCGTTCGTAGTAGTGTACTTGGACGATATAGTGGTGTACAATGACAACATGGAGGATCATAAGAAGCACTTGGCGATGGTGTTCGAGGCACTGAGGGCAAATCTGTTGTTCTTGAAGAAGTCTAAGTGTGTGTTCGCTCAGACCGAGATTCCGTTCCTTGGGCATATAGTTGGTCAAGGGTACATACGGATGGAGCCAAGCAGAGTGAAGGCGATCGAGGACTGGGTTGAACCGAAGAATGTCCATGAGATGAGGGTGTTCTTGGGCATGACCAACTACCAACGAAAGTTTGTAGAGGGGTACTCCAAGGTGACATCGTCACTGACAGACCTATTGAAGAAAGACAAGAGGTGGTGTTGGACGGATAATTGTCAAAAGGCATTTGATGACTTGAAGAGGAGGATGGTTACAGCACCGATACTGAAGTTTCCTGACTTCGGGAGACCGTTTGAGGTACACATTGATGCTTCAGATTTTGCCATATGAGGGGTTCTTATGCAGGATGGGCATCCGGTGGCGTATGAGAGTCGAAAGTTGCAAGATAGAGAACGAAGGTATCCGGTTCATGAGAAGGAGATGACTGCGATCATCCACTGTCTTCATGTTTGGAGGAATTACCTGATTGGGAAGTCGTTTGTTGTCAAGACTGACAACGTTGCAGCAAGTTATTTTGCATCATAACCATAGCTTTCTGCGAAGCAAGCTCGTTGGCAAGACTTCTTGGCAGAATTCAACATGTCTATTGAGTATAGACCGGGTAGACACAATGTGTTAGAAAATGCCCTTAGTAGGAAGGGACAACTTGCAGCATTGGAGGGTGAATACTGGGCAGCAAGGAGTAGAAGTCAGTTCAGATGTCTAAAGAGATGCAGAATAAACTCAAAGAAAGTGTTGAAACCAATACTTTGGCGCAGAATATAGTGAAGCAGATAAAGGAGGGGAAGACACGAAAGTTCTTTCTATGAGATGGGTTATTGTTCTTTGGAAACCAACTCTATGTTCCAAAGTCATTGGACTCAGGAGGCGCCTTTTGAAGGAGTGCCACGATTCTCCGTGGGCTGGCCACCCAGGGCAGCGTCGTTATTTGGCATTGTTGGAAAGATGATTCTTTTGGGAGAAGATGTGAGAGGATGTGGAGGAGTATGTACATACATGCATCATTTGTCAACAGGACAAATCGGATACTCAGAGGCAAGGAGGACTGTTGCAGCCTTTACTGATTCCTGAGAGGCCATGGATGAGTGTCTCGATGGAATTCATCACTCAGTTACCACAGGTTCAGGAGTATAATGGGATCATGGTCGTGGTTTATCATGTTTCCAAGTATGTTGTCTTTGTTCCTACAAAGATGCCTTGTGGAGCCGAGTGGACTCCGGAGTTGTTCTTTAAGAACATAGTGAAGTATTGGGGGATGCCATTGAGCATTGTGTCGGATAGAGATCCGCATTTTACAGGCAGATTTTGGACCACATTGTTCAAGCTAGTCGGGACAGAGTTGTTGATGAGTTCGAGTTACCATCCGCAAACAGATGCACAGACCGAGAGGATCAACGCATTGCTGGAGGACTACTTGCGACATTATGTGATGGCTGATCAGAAGAATTGGCCTGAACTCTTGGATATTGCTTAGTTTAGCTACAATATTCAAAATAGTTCTGCGACAGGGTACAGTCCATTTGAGTTGGTGAATGGACAGATGCCGGTTGCACCACATACCGTAGTGACAGGAGGTTTTTTTTAGGAGTCCTCATGCAAAGAAGTTCATGAAGGCTTGGGAGGAGACCTTGGAGTTGGCACGGTTGCGCTTGCACAATGCTGCAAGGAGAATGAAGAAATATGTTGACTGAGGAAGACGGGATGTGCACTTCAGTGTGGGAGATATGGTGTTTCTCAGGATTACCGGGGAGCAGTTTCAGCCAGCCAAGGGGACTGCAAGTAAACTGACACAAAAGTATGAGGGACCATTCCCGATGAAGAAGAGAGTGGGGGAAGTTGCTTATGAGCTGGAGCTTCCGCACCATATGCCTATGAAACATCCAGTGTTTCACATTAGTCAATTGAAGAGATGCAAAATTGATGCTAATCATCAGAGAGAGCTGAACCGCCGAGAGGACCAGTCGGGATTGTGGACAAACCAGGATTGGAGTTGGAGAAGATTTTGAGCTTCAGAACTACAAGGATTGGTTGCCACATGAAACGGGAGTATCTTGTTAGATGGAAGAATGCACCGGAAGAAGAGAGCTGGGAATCAGAGGACTCACTTTGGAGATGGAAGAAGAAGATTAAGTATGAGCGGAAGATACTGAGGCAGTCAGGATTGTCGAGGGCGACAATAATTTCAAGTGGGGGAGGATGTAACGTCTTGCAGTCATCGGGCCGCTGGGCGCGCACTCTTTCCTCTGTGCAATGTGGTTAATGCATGAGACAATGCGTGGAACGACAAGGGCGAAGCATTTCATGTGGATGTGTTGGAGTTCCACGGTTGTATATGACAAGATGGAGCGTGGCAAAGCGATGGGCGAGCCAACCTTATGGAGGGGCTTCGTATCGTTGAGAACGCGATGGTTGGAATGTGTGGAGAGGTCGGCCATGGGATGACCTCCACACGAAGAATGGATATAAGTGTTGCGATGAGACTTGGCATTTGCAACCAAGCAAGTCGCTCTTCAACCTGCGAGCTAAGGTGCGAAGGAAGAGAAGGGGAGCTGCAGCAAGGCGCAGTTCTATGCGCCCGCCGCCGGGCAGCCCACACGGAATTGGCACGGAAGTTACATGCGGTTGAGGCGCGGGTGGAGGGTGCGCTAGGGCACCCGCCCACCGGTGCGTTGGGTGCGAGTTGGATTGCGTTGGGCGTGGGTCGTGCACGGGCACGCCCGCCCTTTCGGCAAAGAACTTGTGTCGGTTATATGTTGTATTTGGTTAAGTCTTGGGTGCGACCACCATGCACTCTTGCACGGGTGGGCGCCCGACTTGGGTGAAACGCCGGTTGAGCCCAACTCCTGGTCATTGTACAAATTCTCATATATATAATAAAAGAAGTTCTCTTGTATATGGTTGTGTTCAAGCTTCTGTTTTATCATGTCGTATTATAATGGTTTTCGCACATTATGATGTTATTCATGGTTATAATGAATGTTGAAGGCGTAGTTCGTAAAGTAAGTTAACAATGAAAGATGTTGGTTACTTAGGCGGTGCCGCACCCCGCCAATTTAATGTTGGGTATACGACCAAAGTCCCACATTGACTAGAAGTGGGGAGGATCATGGATATATAAAGATGGACAAATATCTCCATTGGTATGAGGCCTTTTGGGGTAAACCCCAAAAACAAATCCATGAGGGCTTAGGCCCAAAGTGGACAATATCATACCATTGTGGAGATATGTAGTGTCCAGAGTCCTTACAAGTGGTATCGGAGCCTTGCCCCGAAGTTAGCCAAGTGGAAGAATCCTCGAAATGCCGAACGAAGGTGTTGGGCCCAGGTAATATCACGATGGGATCCGTGGATGAGCTCGGTTAGACAGGCAGTGTGCTCCAGATTCTTCATGGACGTGTCCTGGTCCCAACACGGTGAAGAGGAGTTGACCTGGGATAGAGCAAGCTCTCGAGGCAGGTGGTGTTCCATGTAAGGCGTGTGCTTCCAACGCATTGGAGCGGAGAACCCTGGTTGGTAGAGAGTGGACGGATGGATAATCGTTTGAGGGGAGGCTCAATGGTCCTTTGTTCGAGGGGAGGATTGTTGGGTATACGACCAAAGTCCCACATTGACTAGAAGTGGGGAGGATCATGGATATATAAGGATGGACAAATATCTCCATTGGTATGAGGCCTTTTGGGGTAAAACCTAAAAACAAATCCATGAGGGCTTAGGCCCAAAGTGGACAATATCATACCATTGTGGAGATATGTAGTGTCCAGAGTCCTTACATTTAATGAAAAAAGAATTGGGGGCGTGACAGGTTCGCTCATGGGCACTGCCATGGGTATAGTGGTGAGCGCCATGTGCTGACAATTGACATGGACGTTGTGAGGAAAGGTAGAGAATTTCAAGAGACCCTGGGCTGAGCTACCGCAATCATCTAGACAATAGGGGCAGTACATGTGGTCATGAGTCACAAGGACACAAGAGTTGCATAGGAGCTGGTATAGGCCCTCTACCTTGAGATAATGGAGGCAACACCTCTCCTTCTCACAATGACTGCACTTTGACTTAGCCTTCTCCTCCTCCTCCCCCATTTCTCTCCACACTTACATTTCTTCCATCCTGTTGTTCGGTTCTCTGTCTCTACTGTTTCACGAGTTTCTTCGCTATGGATTTTTTCTTTAAAATAATCTCCTCCTATCATTTGAACTCCATTGAGGGTAAGTACGCGGAAAATATAGAGATTCGAACCTCGCTTCCCTACTTTGCAAACTCGAAATAATTGAAAACAAGTAACAAACCTCGTCATCGGCAACCCTTTCGAACTTGTTCTTTGTTAACCATTTATAGGTGCACATGAAACGAGAAAATAGGTGAGTTGATCTGGTCCTGCCAGTTTCAATACCACATGCTCTCGTTAGGTGAGACACTTCTATGTTGTTTTTTTGCACAGGGATTTTTATATGATCAAAATGAATTACAAAGTCATCCATGTAAAGTAGTATTGATAAAAGGTGAGATAATAAATGGAGAAAATAAAGAAATTTAATTTTTTAAGTAAAAAAATTAATTTGCAATTTTTATATTTGAAAGTCAGTTTTAAATTGGAAAGTATAAAATTTTATATCAAAATTCTTATTAATCTATTACACATCAATGAAAGAGATTTATTTTTAAAGGAAATGAGTTGTTAAATATTTAATTTATTTAAATCAAAGATTTATATGAGAATTTTCACCAAAAAAATGAGATTTGTTTATTTAATAATTTATTTGTATTTAGCTTGTATTTTTATAAATTGAAATTATGTAGAAGATTTTTTATCGTTTAAGTTTTTATGTTGCATTTTGTTTTAATTGGTAGTTTAAAATTACTTTTAAATTTATAAAAAATCATATATCAAGGCAAAAATCATACAGGTGTTTTCTATGGCAAAAATCATATATCATGACAAAAATTATATAGGTGTTGTCTATGGAACAACTTATCCAACCCAAGGAATTAGTGGGCCAAAGTTAAGACATTTTCTTTTAGAAACAAAAATTAATAATAAAAAAATGTTTCAATGTCAACCATAAATTAAAGGAGTTGTCTATAGTGCAATCTTTTGGAATTTTCGGCGCCGGAATCCGATGAAAATTTTGAGGTGAAATTTTTATTTGTGTTATTTAAACTAGTTTTTGGTTGTATATATGGATTCAACACCATGAAAAACCCCTAGGGCGCTTCTATTGTGTAGAGTGTACCCATCAATCTTGTGATTTCAATGAATGCTTGTTGGATTTTAGAGAAATTAGACCGGAAAAGCTTCCAAAAAGTCACACTAAAGACAACTCCTAAATTAAATATTTCAATTTTCATATTAAGTATAGAGAGAAATAAATTGCAAGTAGAAATTTCCTTACCATATAGAGAAAGTGGTATTTAATATGGAGTTTGACATACAAAATTGCATATATATATATATTATAGAGAGAGAGAGAGAGAGAGAGAGAGATTATATTTAAAATATATTAATAAGAAAAAAATTAATGTGGATAATGTAATTCAATATTTCATTGTCCATGTTGAGAAAAATATTTTCAATGTCAATTATATTGTAAAAATATTCTTATGGTTAAAACACATTATGCCGAATAGGTCAAAATCAAGGAAATGTTGATTTTTTTTATGCTCATAAGAAATTAACGCAGTGTATATATATATATATATATTAACTCTATATCTACCAAGAAAGATGAAATATTTCAAGATTTAAACCTCCTTTCGAATGTGAAGCTCGAGAAAATATTTACACTTTGAGAGATTTGATCCCTCACAACACTTAGTAGATCCAAAACTAAAATAAATCTACACTATTATAACTAGCAATTGCACCAAATGTTGCAAAGGGAACATCGTAAGGTAGGCAATAGTGTAGGAAAGAGTAGCACTGACAATGAAAGTGTCAAATGCAACATTTGGAGCAAAAATCAAGGATGCGATTAATATTCAAAATCAGTCCTGTATTTTTTTGGTAAAGCTAAAACATGATTCTGTGTATGGAACCACATTTAACATAATTCCATACATAACGCATATGTTCTCAACTATGTGCTAAGCACCCACCCATGTTCTCAATCCCGCTTGGAGAGTGAGGGAGGTGCATATTGGTCAGTTGTGAATTCTCTGTGATCACAATATATCAGCTGAGGTTTTTCTTTAAAAAAGGGCGTAGGCAAATAATGGGTGCAATTAATCCATGGCTTCATAACTATTTAACAGAATGAATTTGCCAAATTTTAATGCTAATGCAGTCAAACTGTAGTTTTTACTCATTCGTAGCAACAATCTAGCCAAACAATTTGAAATTCAATCTTAGCAGAGATTACTCATTTGAGTCTAATTGCCTTCAGTGTCAATTTATAAAAATCCACTAAGAACATGCCATGTCATGTCTTCCTCCAAAACTAGAAGATTGTTTAACCAATTCTCATCCTCCAGCTCCCATATAAATATCTCAACTTTGGCACTGGGGGATTCATGGCTGGTAGATCTTTCAAGCTTGGATTCTCCTAAAGTAAGGGTATTTACAATTGGGTCACCACTATTGCAATTATCTGAACTAGGTCACCATTATATGAAGTTACCATAACTAGGTTACTTCTATATACATTTATCTCGATTGGGTCGTCATTGTATCCAATGACTTTAATGCAATGCTTGGCTATGAACAACATTCTATGACAACTTCAGTGCCTAGTGAATCCCCACTTTTGATTGCATATTATCACCATGTACTGGGCATTTCCTGAAGCATATTTACTTTCAGATCTCAAGCCTTCGTTTGAAACTTCTGCATTCTTCATTGATGAGCCCTACAATATAATCCAAATGAATGAACATTACTATCACAAAGACAAATGAGGTCTGTATTTTCCTGTAAGTCTTGCTACATTCAATATGTATGCTCAGAGTAATTCATAGGACTGTAGTCATGCCAAGTTATGAAAATATTTGTTGTTCTGCAAGTGAATCCAAAGCAAGTTAGATCATATATGCCCTTAGGAGGAGATGTATTCAATATGACAGTGACGCATGGTTACAACCAAGCTTTCATTATGGGATTGAATATTGCTCTAGATCAGACCATGTCCTTCGTTTGAATGCCCATCCTCTATAAGGGGTACCCGAATGAAATAGAGAGAAGGAATATTTTCTAGGCATTCCTCCTCTCTCATGGTATTGGAAATTCGAAATCCCGCTGACTATGAATTCAACATGCAGAATCCTGTTGAAATGGCAACATGAAATGCTAAAAATAGAAATTCTAAAAATAGCATTGCTATAAATAGCATTTCAAGATATACTCCAACTCGGTTGGAAATAGCAAAAAATAGAAATGCTAAAAATAACATTGCTATAAATAGCATTTTGGGATACATTCCAATTTTAGTCAGTCCCTAAACTAAAATTGAGAATTAAAATTCTAATTTGATCTTAGCAGCAGTTTGTAAAACAATTAAATAATTCATCTTGAGTTAATTAGTTGGAGAAAATCAAACATGAAGTCTATGTGAAGACATGCAACAATTTTCCCCTTGATTGAGGAAGTTATCCCTTAATTAAGGAGATCATGATGAGCTGTACTTTGAGTTGTAATTAGTTAGCTTAGTTAACTGAGTTAAGTCCAGTTAGATTAGTTCCAACAGTTTGTGGAACTGATTGTGAGTTCAGTCAGTTAATGCATTCATACATGCAACTAGTGTTCTCCAAATAACTGAATATTCTCTAATAAATAACTCATGCATGTCAGTTCAAAGAAAGACCCAGTTGAGATTAAAGGAAGGGACAATGTACTATCAGTTGGAGGAATTTTCCTATAAAGGAAACTCATCCATGCAGAAGGAATTATCTCCTTCAGGATTGCGCAGTTATTTTAGAGGTTAGTGTTGTGTGTGAGGTGAGAATTCACACAGGTGGCAGCTAGAGGAGCGAGGAGAAACTGTACAAGGAAATAGGAGGCTTGGAGGACTAAGGGAAGGCATATGTTGTGTCTATTCAGTCTATGAGCAACATTCAGGGATTGTACTGAGAGCTGGATAGCTTGTGAGCTAAAGCTTTGTGTAATTCTGACATATTTCCACTTGTATGATAATACAAAGATCGGGGTTTTTAGCTGAGACTTTCCCTAGAGTATTCTTCTGTGTTTCATGTGTATGATTTCTTCTTCTTTGTTATATGTGTTCTAATTGATCTAGCTCAAATTGATTACGCTTCCACAAAGTTTGATTGTAGAAGTAGATCTAGTATTTTTCTTTAGTATATTTCATTATCAAGTGATCTATAGTGGGAATTTCTACATGGTATCAGAGCAAAGGTGATCGAAGTAGTGAACAATATACGAAGAAGAAAATATGAAGTAAAAAAAATTAAAAATGAAATAAAATAAAATGGGTCGCAAGTTTTCAGAGCAGATATGAAAATTTTTGTACAAATTTTTTAGAAACAAATAGAAGATCTGGATTCCTTGTAGAAAAAGACCCAAATTAAAAAAAAAAAACGGCTGAATTAGAGTTCCAATGAGGGAGATATCGCTGATTTAAAATCAGCTCTTTTTCCAGAAAATTTCATGACGATGGGAAAGATGAAATAGATTGGTGTGCTAGCCAAGAACCTGTATGCACTTGAGGTACACGATGCATGCAAAGCCTTGAGGAGCAAGGAAAAGGTTATATACTTCGTAGTTGAGAGGGAGAGTAAATTACCTCTCAACATGCAGCCACATAAGAAGTCTCAGACAATTGTGGAGGAGCCACAATTGGTGAAGCAACTTCAGGAAGTTGTGGAGCAGCCACAACTAGAGAAGCTGAGAGGAGACTGAGTGGAGGAATCCACTCATGCAGAGACCTCCAGTAGGGGGAAATTTCGAGCCAAGTGGGCAGAGGAAGCACATGCATCCATACCTCCAGGTAGGAGGTGGGGTGATGTGGAGTGACAATCCCAAGAAGGCTGGAATAAGGGCAAGATCATTGAGGTACCCAACCTCTTTGATTAGACCTTGCTACGAGAGCTCCAACAAGGAGTAGCATGACTCGCTGAGTGGGTAGAGAGAGATGTGGATGGAGCGGCAAATAGAGCTATAGTGCAGAAATCCCAAGACAGTGCAAAGCTAGCAGTCTGCAACAATGCGAGAGGCACAAGAGTGTTGCACCAGTGCAGGATGACACAGAGAGGTGTGCAATGGTGAGAGATGCATGGAGTGTTGTAGTAGCTCAGAGGTCACAGAGGGAGCACTTGTTAGCGACAGAGGGAGCTTCAGCATCAGAGGGTGTTTCTAGCCTAATAGGGAGGTCAGTTGGGAGACTTTTTGTTTCTAGAGTTGCTGGAGCAATAACACTTAGGAGAAGTGTTGCATGTAGAACATTCCAAAGGTTCAAGATCGGGTTCGAGTTGAATGCCTTTCTTGTTCAGAGGGAGTGTTGAAAATGGCAACAAGAAATGCTAAAAATAGCATTGCTACAAATAACATTTCAAGATATACTCCAACTCTGTTGGAAATATAAAAAAATAGAAATGCTAAAAATAGCATTGCTACAAGTAGCATTTTGGGATACATTCCAATTTTAGTTAGTCCCTGAACTAAAATTGAGAATTAAAATTCGAATTTGATCTTAGGAGTTGTTTGTAAAATAATTAATTAATTCATCTTGAGTTAATTAGTTGGAGAAAATCAAACATGAAGTCTATGTGAAGGCATGCAACAGTTTTCCCCTTGATTAAGGGAGTTATCCTTTAATTAAGGAGATCATGATGAATTCTACTTTGAGTTGTAATTAGCTAGCTTATTTCACTGAGTTAAGTCCAGTTAGATTAGTTCCAATAGTTTGTGGAACTGATTGTGAGTTCAGTCAGTTAATGCATGCATGCATGCAATTAGTGTTCTCCATATAACTAAATATTCTCTCATAAATAACTCATGCATGTCAGTTCAGAGAAAGACCCAGTTGAGATTAAAGGAAGGGACAATGTACTATCAGTTGGAGGAATTTTCCTATAAAGGAAACTCATCCATGCAGAAGGAATTATCTCCTTAAGGATTGTGCAGTTATTTTAGAGGTCAGTGTTGTGTGTGAGGTGAGAATTCACACAGGTGGCAGCCAAAGGACCGAGGAGAAACTACGCAAGGAAATAGGAGGCTTGGAGGACTGAGGGAAGGCATATGTTGTGTCTATTCAGTCTATGGGCAACATTAAGGGATTGTACTAAGAGATGGATAGCTTGTGAGCTAAAGCTTTGTGTAATCCGGACATATTTCCACTTGTATGATAATACAGAGATCAGGGTTTTTAGTTGAGGCTTTCCCCAAAGTATTCTTCTGTGTTTCATGTGTATGATTTCTTCTTCTCTGTTATATGTGTTCTAATTGATCTAGCTCAAATTGATTAAGCTTCCGCAAAGTTTGATTGTAGAGGTAGATCTAGTATTTTGCTTTAGTATATTGCATTATTAGGTGATCTACAGTGGGAATTTCTACAAATCCCACTTCAGAATACACAACAATTATGGAATCAAATGTTTTTTCAGACTTCTATGCCATGTGTAGAGTTTGTTAGCTTATCCTTTTTTCACGTTTTTTTATGACACAAAGTGGAAAGTGTAGACTCCTTTTGGCCTAGGATAATAATTATTAACCTTGACCATCTACAACGTGTCTTCATTGATAAAAAAATTGTAACCCTATTTTCCCAAAGACATCAAACATGGTGGCACATTCCCATGTGCACACTGTAAATTAAAGAACTTGGTGTTTCCTTCCAATGTGATTTGCTATTGAAGTTTATGGTTTTGCTTATAGAATTTTAGCAGCGATGTTGAACACGATCCAAACTAATGTCCCAAATGATAGTAAGTAGTAAAAATCTAATAGTTTACCTCTACGTGTCTTAAAAAGGAAAACTCTACCTTATGTGTAGTTGACCACCCCCTGTTTTATGGTTTAGTAATTAATACATTTGGCAAGATTAATTCATTATTGAAAGTCAAATTAGTTTGAATTTAGAGTTCCTGTGAAATCAATATAATGTGTTGAATTGTGTTTCGTTGCATTGACTTGGAATGTGATCTGTATATATTCATAGTTTCTAGATAAGAGGGCTCTTAATTGTTGTGTCACAACGATGACACTATTGTCTCTTGCCCTACATGTTCTTGTCACTGCCACAACAATCTCACTTCTCCTAGGGCTTGTACTGAGTATGTAAACCCTATTGACTTTGGCAGAGTCCTCTTAATTTTGCTTTTCTTTAATTGAATCAATTGACAAGATAAAAAGCTCATGCACTTTCAATTCATTACAGGAGAGATTCCCCACATTTGATGAGTCTGGGTGTATAAACACCCACTAATAGCAATACATCTCCTCTCATACAGTGCACTTCTCACATGTGCCCAATTAAAACACATTGACATGTTAAGCTCAACTACAAAGAGTATTGGAGAGTGAAAATCCTATCACAAACTTCAATTACATAATGAATTACAATGATTGGAATATTATTGCTCAGCATCCAAAGTTCAACAACTTGGCCCAAATTTTCAGCTTCAACTACAAGCCACTTGATCCATATGCATCTTTGAGAAAGTAACTCAATCCTTTTCCGTTATCTTTTCACACTTCACTATTTCTGATGACACCTTATCAATTTTTCATTTAAATGCTAATAAGTTAAGATATCCCTGGTCTTGTTGATGTCCTTGATGTTTCATTTACAGATGACAATGCATTGTTTTGGGTAATCAAATACTACAATGATATGTTTTTGGAAGTTGAACCAATGAGAAATATCTAGTCTGAATTGTTTCTTCAAAAGGATAAGCAAACATTCAATCCAAAACATAGGTGGATGTTCCCTCGAAAAATCTACTTCTATGGCTAGAAATCACTCTTCATCTATGCTCTTTTTTCATATGCTATCTTCTTATGACGTTTTCTTTGCAACATTTAGTACAATTGCTAATTTTTAATGCTAGAAAATTTTAACTCTAAAAGCGCCCAACTTAGTTTTAAGTTTATAGTATTTTAATTTTAAACCCACTCAATTTTAAAAGTATTTTAATTTTAAACCCCATTTTCAATCTTGGTGGAAGTAGTCACTTAAGCAACCCATTTTCCTGGAGACTTAGTTTATTGTTATTTATTAGATTATGTGTATTTTGTTATTATATTTAATTGTATTACAGACTTGTATAGTGCTTTATCAAATTGCTAGTCATTTAAGCAACCCATTTTCCTTAAGTTTTATAGTGGAGACTTAGTTTATTGTTATTTATTAGATTATGTGTATTTTGTTATTATATTTTATTGTACTATAGACTTGTATAGTGCTTTATCAAATTGCTAATTTTATGGTTAGAAGAATCTAATTTTAAACCCTTAATTTAATATTGCTGGAAATCAATTTTAATTTTGTCTTTCTAATTTTTATCTAGTTTGAAATAGTCGCTTAAACAATGTATTTTCATTAAAATTTTGAACCCACCCCATCTAAATTTTAGTGTCGGAAAAATAATCCATTTTTGGAAAAATTTCCACATAACTTTATACATCAAACCAACAAAATTTTAAATATCAGTAATGTTAACGGTAAAAAATTGCACCAGCCGGGAATCGAACCCGGGTCTGTACCGTGGCAGGGTACTATTCTACCACTAGACCACTGGTGCAGAGATAAACAATACATTTCTTTTATATATATAAAGTAATAGTCTCCCCCGTATTGCTTTTATTTACGCGTATAATAAATATATTTCTGAAATAGTTTTCATTATCTTTAATTAATATAAATTATATTAAGAACATATCATAATGAGGCCGCTAAAAGGGTTTTCGCGATTTTAAGTTTTGTCGGAGACTTCGATCTGGGTTTTGCAGACCGGGATCTGGTATGTTGTGTGGGGTTTCAGATTCTCCTTTATATATAGTGTCATGCCTTACAATTTAAAAATAATTCTTATAGGATTTGTGGATATTGGATAAGGTTTTGTGTTAATAAATTAGTTATACTATAAGTCTATATATTTGTTTATTATATATATATATAATTTAAAACAAATTTGTATTAATTTTATTAACATAGAATTCACTAATACTTTATAATTACTCTACACTATTGGTGTAGATTACAAATCTTTGTATTAGCTTCAAATAGGGATCAATTATAGTGTAAACTATTTTTAGTATTTCGTACTAGAGTTGTTTTAATTTTATACTAATATAGATTTATCTTAATTCTGAATCTACCAAGGGTCGGGAGGGATCAAAATCTCTTGAGATTTAAACTTTTTTTAGACCGAAAAGAGATTTAATCCCTCTCTACCATAGATCCGGAGTTAAGATGGATCTATGCTGGTTTAATTTTCTCATTTAAATAGACTATAATCCACATGAACACCATGGGTTCTCATAAACCTGGAGCCTAAAAACAACCAGTGACTTGACCAAGTCAGGTTTACCTTATTATTTTAATTTAAAATTATTTTTATTTTAACATAGAGTTATTTTTATTTTATTTTGTTTTGTTTTTGACCAAGTAAAAATATTTAAGGGAGGGTTATTTTTATTTTTATTAATACATATAATTATTAATTGTATTATTTTATTTTATTTGACCAAGTAAAATGTTTACATAACATAACATGATAGGACAAAATATTTGCACCTTAAAAAAAAGATGTATTTTTTTTTATTTTTTATTTTTTATTTTTTTAATGTATGTAATTTGACCCAGTCAAAATGTTTACATAACATAACATAACCTTACAACATCTCTTCCATACTGGGCTGGGAAAGCACCTCTCAGCGCAACTAGAGAATGCTAAAAACAATGCTATATATAAACCTCTATTCTACCATTGCAAAAGGAAATAGAATGACATAAAAATCAATAAGAGGATAAGCAAGCTTCTTATATTGATAACTTTGATCTTGAATCAAGTTTATGGACAGTCATGAAACTGATACATAGATAACAACATTCAAGATGTCAAGCTGTCATGAAGAAGACTAGAAAAGTAATTGATAAAACAAATAGATTATAAATGCTAAGATAAACAATTAAACAAGAAATAATTCTACACTTGAAATGAAAAATTACAGATAGAGAAAGAAATACACACATAAAAACACATATGCACATAAAGAATAATAAGTTGGTAGCTATGGAGAGGGACCTCGTTCCTTATGTCAGATTGCCCAAAATGCTAAGAAAGCAAAACTACAATACTCTTCCAACTTAGTACAAACTCAATTCTTTGTTAACAAAAATGATTCAATGTTTGACAATTTTGTGTAACAATAGAACTTCTCATTCCAATCCAACCTCCTCTCTTTGAGATTCTAATGACAATGTATATATAAATGTGGGATACATGCCCTTTTTAAATAAGAAAAATAAACATAATAATTTCAAAGTGATAACAAAATATATTAAAGGATCCTAGTCGCCTTATCACATTTGCCATTGGCAAGAGGTTTGATTGGCTACCAAAACCCAATCCACACTTTTGGACTCGATTTAATAATAACTAGTTTGGGCACACATTGAAAATTGAGTCCATATGCATAGATCAAAGAATGGGGATACATATTCCTTGTGCAATGGCTATGAACTGTGTCCATGCCTTTTGTGAAGCAAGTAGACGGTTCTATGGTGTCTAAAATCAATTTCAAGGATTCCATGGGTTGGTTCAAACACTGTAGCCCACATGTCTATTTCTTAACTTGATGGCTAAACCATGGATCAATTGATGACAAGTATCCATTTATTCTATTCACCAATAGAATACCTGCACTTATTTACAATCTCCAATACATTAGAAACCTTAAAATATAACAAAATGTAAATAACATATACGTAAACAAGAAAAGGATTAAAGAGCAATTCATCACAACTAATGAACCAATTGCTAGTACTAACCCATTTTATAATCAATAAGTGTTTCAATGTAAGGTAAAATGAAGATTTTGATAGGTTAACATTGTACCATATACGAGGCCCATCACTTGGTGAGACTTATATGGTAAGCAATTGCAATCACCATAGAAGAAGTGGACAATAATTGTTGCTAGGCCTTCATAGAAGTAGAGTACCAACAATGATAAGGGGTCATCATGGAGAAGATGAAGAAGAAGATCCCACAGTCAAGTTGGATCCATTAGAGTATAACATTCACACACTTACATCTATTGTAACATAGTTACTGGTAGTGAAGGGGATGTAAGAACCTTCAATAGAGATTGAATATAAATAACATAAGGTTAACTCATAAGAGTTCAAGGAAAAGGAGAAACTAAAGTCACAACTCAAGACTAAGACATAGATGGGAGAATGCAGGGATAGGAAAATGTTGATTCCTTTCCATGTAGAGGCCAAGGTGGATACCATGTATTATTTTGGAGAAATTGATGTGATCAAATTGAATCAATGGTTAGATTAGATGGATGTATGCTTAAATGTACATGAATTCATAGGAAAGTAGAGGATTGCATTTACCAAATTAAAACTTGAAGGCCATGCTTTTCATTGTGGAAGAGTGATGTAGTAGGCAAATTGTTAGAAAATGAGTTACCAACAACTAATTGGGAGGTGTTCAAGGACATGGTCAAAGTCCAATTCTTCCCAATTAGATATTAGGAACACTAATAGATTACATTGAACTACTTTAGACACAGGGAGGGATAATCAATCTAGGGGTTCAGTACAAAGTTCAAGAAGAGAGATATCAACTAGGTATATTCTAAAAAGTCCAAATACGATGATAAAGTTCTGGGGAGCATTTCTTCCACAAATTTGAAAATTTTTAATGTTTATCAAGCATAAGGTAATTGATGAAGAAAATGCTTAAGCACAATACCTTGAAGGAACAATTAAAAGAAATAGTTTGGCATGTATAAGAAAACAAAGTCATAAGAACAATAGAAAAAAGGGAAGCAGCGAACCTACAAGAAGATTGTGGCAATAACACATGAAGCAACCCCTTCTATTATACAATGTAAGGCTTGTGAGAAAAAGGGACACACAAAGGAAGGATGTTGGAAATCCCATCTTGAGAAACACCCTAAGCACTTCTAGAAGATGAAGAAGAGAAATAATTTGATAATTGTAGATGTTGAGGAGAGGGTGGACAAAACCTCAAATGTAGAAGGGAATATTAGTTTGACTATTCTTGAAAAGGAAGTATCACTAACTAGTTTCAATCACAAATAAGAGAAGGAGATGACAAAGTTGTTTTGCATCAATATCCTATTGAGTACACAACACACCCTAAAATTTCAAATTTTGGGTACCATTTTTGTTATTTAATTTATGATTCATTTTAAAAATGCACACTTTAATTAGTTATACTAATTTCATATAGATTTGCAAGTATGTTTAGCTTTAGGAAAAAGCTAAAAATTCCGTAAGTCTTAAAACTCTAAAAAGACACATTAGCAAAAACAAATATTTATGTGCACCAAAAATATAAGGTTTAAATTTCACCAAAAGGAGATAAGGGGGCAAACACTGAAAATAAATTTTGATGAGCACCAACAAACAAAATTTGGAAGGGATGGAAAGAAACAATTTTGGAGTACACCGAAAGAAATTTTTCCATGGGTTCCGAAAGCAACATAAAAAAATGATTTTCACCAATACATGCATTGATAAAACAATTTTTCATGGGTGTTGAAAAGAAAGCAAATTTCCTAGTTTTCTATAATAAAGAAAGGTAAGACCATTGAAAGGTAACTTTTTTGAATCACCTAAAGGTACGTTTTCCTCAAATGTCTGTAGACAAAAGAAATAGGATTTCACCAAAAGCCTAACAAATTTTTAAAAGCACCGATAAGACAAGATTTTGATTCCACCAAAAAGATAGAATTTTGAGTTTGTTGAAAAAGAAGTCTTAAAAGCCATTAAAGAAAAGGAAAAGTAATTTTTTACATGCATCAACAAGACAAGTTTTAAAGTTGATTGAGATATTTTTTTAGAAATTGTCAATAGGGTAAGAAAAAGGGTCAAAGCATTGATGTAAGAGAATTTTGGTGTTCACCAATACAAAGAGTTTTGAAGTTTTCTCTTTTTGCACCTGATGAGCAGTGGTATTGCATCAAGGATGTTGCAACTTCCAAGGCTCTCAACTTAAATTATCAACTCAGGGTTCGAATAAACTTAGAGGTGAAAGTGTTATATGAATGGTAGGTTAAGTTCTACTCATGTCACCCTCAATCATTAGATTAGATCAAGGCATACAGAGACCACTCCTTCAACTAACTACAAAGAAAATTTCTATGAAAGCATATCATGATTGCAAGGGAATGAACATGATTCTAACTATAGAAATGAAAATACCTAATTTGAACTTAAATAGGAACACAACAAATTACAAATATAACCACAAATACATAAATGCAACAAAAATAACACTTCATGTCATTAATATCAAAATATTGAAATATGCTTACAAACAACTCGAGCGATGGTAACTTATCTCTAAGAAGAGATGTGGCGACCACATGCCTTTGAATTGTGTTACAATGAGGCTCAAAGGCCTATTTATTATTGAGAAACGAAGGAAAACCTTAAACATCCAAAAACCTAACCCTAGGAGATGCAACACCAAAACTGTGGGACCCATTTGTGTAAATTGGTACATCAACTTCGCGAGGTCGTAACGTTGGCATACGATCTCTGTTTGGCTGTCATAATACCTTGTTTCGAAGATCTCAAAGTGGAGGCTAAAAAAGTGGGTAATTTGGTTTGGGACTTTTTTGATCTATATATTTCCCCTAAAAACATCGTTTAGGCCTCAAAATGACTCCAAAATTTCAAGACTTGAAAAACTACCAAAAATGGTGAACTATGCTACAATTAAGGAAACTAAAAAACTGAAAGAGATAGTGTTGGGGGTCCAAGTGGAATAAGCGCGTGGCCACCAATATCCACATGGATCAGTCCTCCCCCCTTAGGAAGCAATGGTCCCCATTGCATTGATTTCCTCCATGAGATGGGGAAACTTTTGCTGAACTTGGTCCCTGGTGAGCCATTTGCCTTAGTGTAGGAGTTGGCTAGCTTTGACAACCCAATATAGTTGGATCTTCTGCTAGTGAGTGTTCTTGATCTGTGTGTCTGTGATCTTATTAGTTGTGGCCTATTCCATGTAGTCTAGGTTTAGCTCTGTTAGTGTGAGTTGTTATGTAATGTCGGATGTGTCCAACAATGGTGGAAAATATGGTCGAAGGTGGTCCACATTGAACATTGGGTGCAGACCAAGGAACGCTAGAATGTTGAGCTCGAAGGCATTATCCCCTACAACATTGGTGATGGTGTATGATCCATATCAGAGCGGGAGAAGCTTTTGATGGGGTCCAACAAGGCGCTCCTTTTGCAAATGTAGCGATACTTTGTCACCCACCTGGAACTTGTGCGACACCTGATGTTGATCACGGCGCTGCTTGTACTTAACATTGGCTTTGTCTAATATATCATGGACCTACTGGTGGATGTGTTGAATGTGCTCAATGAATTTGTTAGCCCTATCTACCTCAGACTAGACATGAGCTAAAATTGCTTGAGTAGCTGCAAATGCTATGGCCACATCAATGGGACATAATGGCTGAAATCCCAGCCTTACCTGAAAGGGGTTGTGGCCCATTGCACTATGGAGAACTTTGTTGTAACTGTGTTGGACATATGGGAGGCTTTCATCCCATGTGCGTGGATGCTTCAAGTTGTACATGCACAAAATGTGTATGATCATCTTGTTGACGACTTGTGTTTGGCCATCAATTTGGGGATGGCAATTCGTGGAATTAGTGAGTTTGGTATCCAACATCAGCTAGAGTCTTGACCAAAATGCACTTAGGAATTTGTTGTCCCGATAGAAAAAAATGGAGTGTGGGATCCCAAAGTGTACCCACACTCACTCAAAGAAGAGCTTAGTAGTGGCCTCTATTGTGATACTCTTCTTACAGGCCACCATAATGGCCATCTTAGAGAATCTTTCAACGACCATGAAAACATAGTCATTGTCGTGCTTAGTAGAAGGAAGGCTCGACATGTAATCCATGGAGATGGATTCCCAAGGTCGACTAGGAGTAGGTAGAGGATTATGTAGGCCTTGATTCTTGATGGTTGATTTAGCAATGGCGCAGGCAGTGTAGGATTTAATGTACCTCCCAACATCTTAATGAAGGTTCAACCACTAAAAATAATTCTGCAGTACTGCCACTGTTTTCTCTACTCTGAAATGCCTAGTGACCTAACAGTAGTTCACCTCCCAAATCATATTGGAACGCTCACTTGAAGGAACACATATATGTCCCAGGTGGCATAAAAGTGCATCCTAGAGGTGAAAATTTGGAACTTTCTTTCCTTCCAAGAGTGTTTGGTATGTGTTTTTGAATTTTGGATTGCTCTCAAAGATATGTTGCCACCCCGAAGTCTCGTGCCCATAGGAGTCGAGCACAGTGATCAATGCCATGACTGGTGGTCAGCTAAGGTAGTCTACAACATTATTAGCGCTACCCTTCTTGTACTTAATGCTCAACTGGAATTGTTGCAGGTATGTGGACCATTTCTGATGGTGATTATTCTGCAACTTCCCTTTTGTGTGTATGAACTATAGGGGTCGATGGTCTGTATGGATGATTGTTTCCTTCCCCATAATTTAATGCTTCTATTGATGATAAGCCTGCACAATGGAATGCATTTCTTTATCGTAAGTGGGATACTTTCAGATTGTGTCTGAAAGTGTCTCACTATGGTAAGCCATTGGATGCCCTTGTTGAGTAAGAATTGCACCAATAACATAGTCAAAGTCATCTATCTCTATCTCAAATGGTTGTTGCAGGTCTGGTAATGTGAGCACTGGTGCAAAGCAGAGGTGATGCTTCAAATTGACAAATGCATTTTGTTGGGTTTCAGACCAACACGAACCTGCGGTAGAAATTGGAAAGGCCCATAAATCTACAGAGCTCTATTAGAGTGGTTGGGGCTGGCCAATCCCGATTGACTTGAATCTTGGCTGGGTCCACATGTACACCTTGCTCATCAATGATGTACCCCAAATATTGAACCTAGGCCATGTCAAAAGTGCATTTCTCCAAATTGGCACACAACTTGTGTTGGCACAGGGTTTTAAGGATTTGTCGAATATGGTGGAGGTGCTCTTCCCAACTCTAAATGAAGATCAAGATGTCATCTAAATACACCACCACAAATGCATTGGTCAAAGGTTGCAAGATGTCGTCCATCAATCTCATGAAGGTTGCGAGGGCATTCATCAACCTGAAAGGCATGACCAACCATTTGAAAAGGCGCTCCTTGGATTTGAAAGCAGTCTTCCACACATCAGAGGGCTCGATAGGCACCTCATGATAACTAGAATTAAATTCAATATTGCTGAAATATTTGGCCCCCTTGAGCTAGTCCAGAAGGTCATCAATCCATGGGATTGGGTACCTATTCTAGACAGTGATCTTGTTTTGTGCCCGATAGTCAATACCGAGCCTTTAGGTCCCGTGTACCTGTTATGAAACCAACTCACAAAAATATAGCAAAGATAGATCAACGAATTAAAAACCAGCCTCTTCAAGGGGGAAACCTCCTTTACATTACACAAATGAATAATTATTGGATGATACAAATGACAAGATCTCCTTTCTATATATAGGAGTCTAAGTGGTCCCAATACAATCAAATCATACATAACAATAATATTGTAGCGGCACAACAATAACAATAGTGGGCTTCTATGGGGCATAATAATAACAACATTTGGACCATATGGGCATAATAATACAATAAGGGGGTTTCATTAATAACAATAAGGGTTTACACTAGTAGTATAGGGACCTAACATGCCCCTCTCATTCAAAAAGTGTTGTCCTCAATGCTTGAGTATTTATGGATACTTCTGTATAAAATTCTCATCCTCCCATGTGGAATCTTCAGTGGGTAAGTTCTTCCACTTGATGAGATACTCTAAAATTGATTGATTCCATAGTTGTCGATTTCTTGTTTTTATGACTGCTTCCAGTTCCAATATGATTTTTCCTTCCTCGTCAAGTTCTAGAAATATTGTTTGAACTAGGATCTTCTCACTTATAACCTTCTTTAAGCATGAAAAGTGGAACACTGGGTGCACTCGGGAAGATGCAGGAAGCTCCAATTTGTACGCCATAGTACCAATATTTTGTAACACCTTGTACGGACCATAATACTTTGGTGATAATTTATTATCCTTCTTAGCTTGCTTGAGGGACATTTGTTTGTATGGTTGTAGTCGTAGAAATACCTAGTCACCTACATCAAAACTTCTTTCACTATGATACTGATATGCTTGTTGTTTCATTCTATTCTGCACCAAAGTGAGGTTATCCTTTAAGAGTTTGAGAACTTGTTTTCGATGCTCAATGTTATCTTCCACCGTTGAACCTTATAGTTTTCTTTTAAAGATGATGTGACGGACAGTGGATGATATCCATAAAGTGCCATAAATGGGGTCATTTTTGCTACAATATGGAAGGAAGTGTTATACTACCATTCAGCTAGAGGCAACCAGTTGACCCATTGTGTCTATTTATTAGACACAAAGCAACGAAGATATCCTTCCAAACATTTGTTCACTATCTCAATTTTCCCATCAGATTGAGGATGATAATATGAGCTATGAGCTAACTGAGTACCCAAATATTCCACCTCTTGTACTCCAAAGAATCATTTGGATATTTTTTCATATAATTGTTTCTCCTCCAATAGTTTGAGCTCCCTGTCAACATGTTGAACATGATCCTTCCAAGACTTGTTGTAGATTAGTATATCATCAAAAAATAATAACACAAATTTTCTAAGGAAGGATTTGAAAATGGAATTCATCAAACCTTGAAATGTAGAAGGTGCATTGATAAGGACAAAAGGCATGACAAAAAATTCATAATGAATCTCATGAGTTCTAAATGTTGTTTTGGGAAAGTCTTCAGTCTTCATTTTGATTTGATGATATCTTGAGCGAAGATCCAACTTGGTGAAGTAAATTGCTCCATGTAATTCATCCAATAATTAATTAATGACAAGAATGGGAAATTTATCTTTAATATTAAGCTTGTTGAGCTCCCTATAATCTGGACACATGCACCATGATCCATCCTTCTTGTTTACCAATACCATTGGAGTAGAGAAAGAACTTTGACTAGGTTGAATTATACCAACCTCTAGCATTTATGCAACCATACGTTCAATTTCACTCTTTTGGGCATATGGATATTTGTAAGGCCTGATGTTTGGGGGAACACTTCTTGGAATCAAATGAATAGCATGATCATGATCAAGAATAGGTGGGAGTCCTTTGGGAGTCTCAAATACCTTGGAATGATTGTCCAAAACATTTTGGAGATATGGAGAAATAGATGATTTCGATGTGGGAACCTCTAGCGAACATACTTGTGAAATTACGCCCTGTTGTTCTTTCTTTATAAGCTTTGTCATGCTGTTAGAGCTAATTATCTTTCTTGGTTTCCCTTTGATGCCCCTTAATTCAACTTCCTTTCCTAAAAAAATTTCAAGAAAATTTCTTGAAAATTAAAAGCTATCATACCCAAAGATTGTAGCCATTAGACTCCTAGTACAACATTTACACCACCCATTGGAATGGAAAGCATTGGATTGTTCAAGACATATTCTCTCATGGATAGCTTGATATTATGGCACTTTCCAGAGAAATTTATGGTTCCTCCATTTGCAATCATTACTTGACACTCTGGTGCTAGATATAGGAAGAAATTCAATTCCTTGGATATCTTACAATGAATAAAATTATGGGCACTACCCGAATCAATCAACACTATTACCTTTTTATTCTTGATATGCCCTTCTAGCTTGAAAGTTTGAGGAGTGGTAATTCCTGTCAATGCATTACAAGATATGGTCAGATTCATTTCTTCTTTCTTTGGGATTGATTCCTGGTGTATATCCTCTTCTTTTAACGTTTCTTGTTTCTTTTCTTGCTCCTCTTCCCCATCTATGTAAATTAATTTCTTCTCAGCACACTTATGACCTTTAGTGTATTTTCTATCACAATTGTAACAAAGCCCCTTTTATCTTTTTTCTTCCAGTTGTTGTGCTGTCAACCTTGTAGGTGGTGAAAGGCTAAGAGAAAAAACACTTCCATCTTTATAGTTGTGAGTGGTAGGCTTCCTTCTTGTTATAATTTTGCTTTCCATTTTTCTTGCCAACCTAAAAGCTTTCTCCAATGAATCAGGTTCCCAAAGGTGAACCTCATGTTGGGTGTTATCCTTTAAAGTCCCTATGAACACATCAATCCTATGCTCCTCTAGAATATCTTTTACCCTTATATTCAATTTTGGGAAGTCCTCAATGTGCTCCATCACTGAACCCTTTTTTTGAGATTTATCAATTAGCTAAAAATGGTGTTTTTTTTGTATCCTCATAATGTGCTATCGTTTCTTCCATAAAAATTACCCAAGTGAAAAATTATTTATGAGAGCAAAGCCATCGATACCATACAAAATAATTTGGTTTCAAATATAAATTTGTAATGTGTACCTTTTGTGTGTTTTGCACATTATGGAGATCGAAATATTGCTCCATCTGTAGTATCCATGTTATGGGATCCTTGCCATCAAACTTCCTCATATCGATCTTTGGAACATGGTGGGTCCTCAATCCAACGTTAGAGTCTATGAAATCATGATTAACATTTCTTTTGTTCTCATCATGAGTTTCCTTTACTACCCTTTCACCATTAGTAAGCATTTCTTATAGCAACTTTGTCAAATATGTCTTAAAATATTCCATGTTGCCTTTAAGTTTTTCTTCTATACCATCCATCTTAGCTTCCACACCATTTGAATTCCATCAAGCTAATTTTTCAACCAAACTTATGCAAAACTTAAAAAAAACTACACACCTCCTCACTTTGCAGGAGCTTGATATTGAATCTGTTATATATATGTAATTTTGGATCTCCAAGGCCTGAAATTGCATCCTGCAGTAGCCCTATGAGTCCTTTTTCCAGTCCCGTAATTCTTATCAAGATTGGATTCTCCAAGGAAGAGTTATGCTAAATATCCCACAACATCTTGCTTATAGAATCTTTCAGTAGAGCGAAATTGTACAAAGTTCCACGTGTCAATGTTTCGACCTTAGGACTTGAAACCAATACACAAAAAAACTAAAGGCCATCTTGTTTTTGTATCTTTTTACGCAATTTCAATCTGATGCTCAGAGAGAAAGTTATGACGATTTTCCTCGAGTCACCTGTTTTGGATGTAATTCGGGAGCTGGCAAAAATCCTAAATGGCTTGGACCATATCTCCGAAAATATAGGGAAACAAGATCTGAAATGTGGGCCCCAATTTCATGAGGATTTCAGCTCAAATGGGTTTTAGTATCAAAGTCTGAACCTTCGTAGAAACAAAATTATAGCAAAAATGCCACAATGCCCTATTTGTGATGGAATTCTAGAGTTTTTAAAAACCCTAACTTCCTCAGATCATACTGCCAAAAATATAGTGCGTCAAGATCTAAAATTCAAATCCAAGGTTGAGAATAATTTCGGCTCAAATGGGTTTGTTTTTTAGCTTCTAAAATTTCATAGAGAAAAACTTATATCAAAAATTCCACAATGACTTGTTTGGAGCAGCAAAACCCTAGAATCCAAAGCTCTGATATCAAATGTTATGAAACCAACTCACAAAAAGATAGAAATGATATATCAAGGACTTAAAAATTAGCCTCTTCAAGGGGGAAACCTACTTTACATTACACAAATGAAAAATTCTTGGATGATACAAATGACAAGGCCTCCTTTCTATATATAGGAGTCTAAGGGGGTCCCAATACAATCAGAGCCTACATAATAATAATATTGTAGGGGCACAACAATAACAATAGTGGGCTTCTATGGGGAATAATAATAACAACATGGGGACTATATGGGCACAATACTACAATAAGGGGGTTGCACTAATAACAATAAGGGGTTACACTAGTAGTATAGGGACCTAACAATACCAATACAATGAGGGTCCTACAGGGTGATGAGCTTGGTCTGACGTGTCCTTTCTACAAAAACTCCTAAATTTGCCTCTTGATCTCATTGTTCTCTAGAATAGAGCATTGATAGATTGGTTCATTGGGTAGTATTATGCCCTGGTTGAGATCTATGGAGTTCTTGACCTGACAGTGTAGAGGTACCCTTGTAGGTGAGGAAAAAATTTCCCTATACTCCTCTACAACCTTGTTCATCTGTTGCTACTGTGCAAAGGAGCCTTGTCTAGAATTCGTGGCCAAAACCTTCTTCTTTCCCTCGGGGAAAATTGTTACACAGTAAAATGTCACTGCCATCATGTCAGTCTCCCTACTGTGTTATAAAACCACATTCACCTAAGCTCATGCTCCTTGAAATGGCTAAAAACCCTCTTTGCCTAAGTTAAATGAATCATCACGTCTGTTCATTAAATAACCACACTGACAGGCGGAGGCCAATGTAATTGCTGCGCTGCCAACGCGGAAGCACACGTGTTTTCCGTGCTGGTCCAATTTTACGGACAGCGCGCCCTCTGCTTGTACTATTGAGCGCTGACCAGACCTCTTCTATAATGATCTGCGATGTCAGTGCGCCAGCTCAGTGTCTCACCCGCGCTGATCCTGTTTGCGCGAAGTTGTTCTAAAAACCAGCCTTCCAGATCCCTCCAGACTTGGTTGTTAGCATTGTTGAGGTCGCCATCCTTTCTCTGGCATGTCTGTTCGACTGACCATCCACTTATCTTGGGGGGAAAGCTCATCCTTTACCTATTCATGGAGACTCCTTCTCCTTTATAAGCCTCCTCCATTGCCCATGAGCAGCTAGTTTGGAACATATAGACTTTGATTGAGGAATTCTTAGTGCATTAGTGCTGCTCTTTGTAGGCATTTGGTGTGTTGTGTGAGGATTGCTTTGAGCTTGAGGAAGGTCATGAGCTTGTTGCCTTGTATGTGAGAGAGAGACCTCTTTGACTTGGGAGATTTGCTTCAAAGGTGAATGCTTGGAAGACATGCTGGCTGGACCCTCTAGAGAAGGACTCAGTGTCAGGACTCCGGTTGTACCTTACTCTATTTTCTGATTAATAAAGATAGATGACTACTCTTATGGTTCCATTTCCATTTGTCCTATGAATGATTAATGTAAATTGTATTCTTCCTGACTGATACATAGTTGTTTTTAGTAGATTTTATGCTTGTGTTTGTTCTCTCTTTGCTTGTGCAGGTGTCCGTCCGCGAGGATAGTGGAGGACTGTGATCGGCTAGAGCGAAAGAGTGCGAGGATCATCTCTTCGACAAACATAGCGTTGGAATCCAAGTAGGTTTCTCTTACCCACTTGTTAATTACAACTAGGAACCTGCAGTATAGCATTGTTTAATTGTTGCTAGACCCCCTTTGGGCTAGTAGGGATCGCAAGAATCAAACAACAATATGGAGAGGTAAATCCCCTCTACGGATAGAGGCGATCCCTACTAGCCCAAAGGGGGTCTAGCAACAATCAAACAATGCTATACCGCAGGTTCCTAGTTGTAATTAACAAG
>APFE031499419.1:0-16844 GCA_000404065.3 Pinus taeda
CACCGTCCGATTATTCCAAAGCTCCATTCAGGCCTGCAGGGAATGACATTGCGTAAATTTTTGGGTTTACAGCCATTTATTTCAGTAAAGTAATTAATGTTATTTACTTCGGTTCATAGGATATTGGTAAAGCTTTTAATTTTAATGTTTTTTTTCTTACAGAGGTATGGGCATAGGTAAATGTTTTTAAATTTTAATGTTTTTAATATGTACAGGAGTATGGTCATATACTCAATGTAATTTTCTTTGGTAAATTTTAATGTTTCTAATATGTACGGGAGTATGGTCATATACACAATGTAGTTTTCTTTGGTTTTTTAGTTGAATAAGCATAGTATGTGTTATGCTTTTTGTTTTTGTGTTGACATTTTTTCTGTAATGAAGTAGTGAAATGCACCGCAGTGCGAGGAAGTGTATGTAGAAAAATACAGGGGAGCATGTAATGAAATAGGGGAATCCAGGTGAAAAACACACACATGAGTGTGAATGTAACAATGGACTTCTGAAATGAACTAAAGTTTGCACAATAGTGCGAGGGTGAAGTCAAAGAAAAATGAAGATGAAGTTTTGTAATATGCAAAGTGCATAATGTGATTTTTATTTTTACATAAGTATATAAGTATATGTAAAAGTTTGTTTTACAACAGTAAATGTAAATGAGATTTTCACACACCTTAAAATCTTAGGAGGAGAGAGTAACTTTTGTTATTGAATTTCTTTTGGTGAATTCCTTTGAGTGAAAGAGGATGAATTTTGTATTACTCTTTTATTAATGAATATAAAGGTTTTTATGGGTGTGTAATACTCTGTTCTCAGAAATATTTTAAGCTTCCATGTATTAAAGATTCTGGAGAAAAACAGAGCATTGTCTCTTTTGTGCAGTTTGTTTGTTTGTTTTTGGATTTTACCAGAAAAATCCCCAACATATATCACATATTTGAATATAAAGTCTGTATGACATACGTTTAAAGTAAAACTAATCTTAAATGTTTTAAATCAATAACTAAGTTTGACCCATCTCTTTAAATTTGATACGTGTAGATATTTGGGATTCGATTCGTAAGGCTAATTTCCAGCTAGTACCACTGCAAGGAAAGCAACGAATGAGTGCTGAAGGTAACATTACACGAGGAGAGAGAGTAACTTTTGTTATTGAATTTCTTTTGGTGAATCCCTCTGAGTGAAAGATGATGAATTTTGTATTACTCTTTTATTAATGAATATCAAGCATTTTATGGGTGTGTAATACTATGTTCTCAGACATATATTTTAAGCTTCCGTGTATTAAAGATCATGGAGAAAAACAGAACATTGTCTATGTACATTTTGTTTGTTTGTTTTTGGGATTTTACTAGAAAAATCCCAACATATATCACATAAACCTAACTATTTAAATATAAAGTCTGTATGACATATGTTTAAAGTAAGACTAATGTTAAATGTTTTAAATCAATAACTAAGTTTGACCCATCTCTTTAAATTTGATACGTGTAGATATTTCGGATTCGAGTCGTAAGGCTGATTTCCAGCTAGTACCACTGCAAGGAAAGCAACGAATGAAGGCCTCTGCAGGTGCTGAAGGTAACATTACAGCCGGTATTACCAGCGCACCGAACTTACCAACAAGGATACATGATGATCAACAAGAGACTATGACTAGAATTAATCATCAAATTCAGCATGGCCAACCAACCAGTAATACGAAAGGCACAGCAGATAGTAATAATATTTCCAGTTTCTTGTTGATGCCTGAACATCTGCATAAGTGCAGTAGTCCAGTGGACACTACACAAAATCTTATCAACCAGCCGATCCAGCGTGGTCAAGCAAGAAGTAAAACGTCAAGCGCAACAGATAGTGGTACTCCCAGTTTCTCGTTCATGGATAAGCTTCTCCAACAGTCCACTACTGCACAAAATAATAATAATCGTCAGATGCAGCATGAGCCATTCAGTAATACACATGGCGTAGCAGATAACATCTTTTCCAGTTTCTCGTTGATGTATGGGCCTGTCAACGAGGGCAGCACTCTGCTCGACACTGCACAAAATTATAATAATCAGCATATCCAGCATGACCAACCATTCAGTAATATTTCCAGTTTCCTGTTCATGGATGAGCCTCTCTACGAGTGCAGTACTGTGGCCAACTCGGCACAAAATAATAATAATCAGCAGATCCAATATGAACAACCATTCAGCAATATTTCTAGTTTCTCGTTGACGCAGGGAACTGTCAACACTGCACAAAATCATATTAATCAGCAGATCGAGTCTCTTCATGAGATGAGTACTCTGGTCGACACTACAGTACAAAATGATATTAATCAGCAGATCGAGCCTGTGCAACGAAGTGGTAATACGTCAAGGGGCACAGCAGATAGTGGTATTTCCAGTTTCTCCTTGTTGAAGAAGACTCTCCATGAGTTCAGCATTCCGGCCAGCACTCTACAAGATGGCACATTTCCAACTTCAAATGCTCATTCTATGCCGAAAAAGGTTGAGAGTTTCAGTGAGTTAATCGATGTAGAGAAGGATTATTCCATGGACTATGGGATATTGATGGAATATCCACTGAGGCACTCGCCCGAGTGTGTGCTCGTCAGACCCGTCCCGGGAGCCCGTAACCACCCAGACTATCTCTGGAAAAAGCAGCAGCTGGGGCAAGTGAACCCTTGCTCCAAAAAATAAACTGAGGCGACGAACGTAGGACATCAAGAAAACTCGGAAACTCTCTATAGTATACTGCGTGGAAAGTCATGTCTAAACAAGCAAACTATGAAAGTCTCTATAGTATACTGGGTTGAAAAAGATGGTTGGTTTGATTTGCATATTATTTTGAAAGTCGTGTCTAAACTCACAGTTGATTATGGGCGTGTTGTCTGGTTTCGAAAGAAAACAGGGAGAGAAACAATTATAGATTAGCTCAATATTCCTTCGCTTTAATAGATATTCATGTGTTTTATTATGGTGTATATAATAATTTTATAGTTGATTAGGGAAGTATTTTTTCCGAAAAACCGGGAGATAAAAAATTATAGATTAGCTCGATATCACTGCTATTTTTTTTAATTGTTATTTATATTATTACTTTTATATTATATTTTAGTATTTAAATATATGTTTAAGTTTATAATTAAATTCATTTGAGGATGTCTGAATTTATTTAGTTAAAAAAATAGGAAGGACAGTGATAGCATATGGCTTTCTCTATACTTGAATATTGTTTTTGTACAAGGATTTTAAACTGGTTCATTTCATTATGAGAATTGGGTTTTCTTCGGATTCAATGATTAGGTTATACAGTTTTGATGTCAATACATATTTTTCAATTTTAATGACCGGGCTCCAACTATAAATTCTTTAATGGGTATTGTCTATATTTGCTACAGAGACATGTAGTTTCATCTAGATTTCTTTCCCCTTCCAGACTGTGTGCATGCAGCCTGTAAAGGCTTTACCCATCCATGATAGTATTACTTACCTCAGCATTCACTTAATTACTCAGCTTACTATTTCTTTTAACCACAATAATTGTTATTCATCATAGGTCCAAAGGTTACCTACCCCGCTAGGCTTTGTCTCTCATATTTTATATGGGTTTCCTTTTCTCTTCTTGGTTGTCGCTATTGCATTTCAATATTACATGGCCAAGATGTTTTACCTTCAGATGCTTACACCTATATAAAAAATACAGACTTAATAGAGTATTTTCTTATTTGATTATGTATTTTCAGTTATTCCATTCGGTATCGCTTCTAAATTTAGCTCTACTCTAATAGTTTTACTACTCTTTTTTCTCAGCAATAAAACCATTATATAAAAGAAAACTTTAACTCTGCAACCTACAAAATTTTCCAGCATACTTATCTGAATAGCACCCAATGAATTCACTGAGAGAAGGATCTCTCCTCCCAACAACGAGAAACACAACAACAAGAAACACAACTACGTACAATCTAACCCTGATATTTCAGTCTCCAGAAGAGTAAATGAAAATGACCTCTACGGTCTATTCTCGCATCATGATCTCTCAGGTCTACCCAATAATCTCACAATCACTCAAGGACTCCACTAGTTCACAGCCTAGGTCAGGTCTATTCTCGCATCATGATCTCTCAGGTCCACCCAATAATCTCACAATCACTTAAGGACTCCACTAGTTCACAGCCTAGGTCAGGAGTGCCTCAATGGAAGCGTCCTAACTTAAATTCATTTTTTCCTTCCTCTTTTTGGTGCCTCCATTTTTCATTCCTTCTTTTGTTGGCCTCCCTTTTCCCACCGAGACATTTTTCTTTAAGGAGAGAGTTGTCTCTGACCTTTTGGTACATGAAGTTCTCATTTTGGGTCTTTTTTTTCATGATTTCCAAGACTTCATCATTTAACCAAAGTAAATTAAATGATAATAATAATAATAATTTTTAAACATCATTGTTTCACTATGACTTTTTAAGAAGACCATTATTTACCCAATTATAGAGTAAAATTAATTATAAAATGTTTTGAGTACTTCATGGTGTCACATCTTCCCCCATTGGGCATAAGAACTTACTCACTCTTCACTCTTGCCCTTGGAATAGGTATTAATATGCTTTTAGCATAAAATTAGCATTTTTCCAAGTGGCCTCTTCTAGGCTAAAGTGTTTCCACCACATTTTAACTTGGGTGATAACTTGCTTCCATAATATTGCTTCTCTTTGGTCCAGAATACACAAATGTTCTACTAGAATTTTTTCATAACCATAATAAATTTGTCATAATTTTAACATTTCTTTTAATAAAATAGGAACATGTATACATACCTAGTCATATATATCTAAAAAAGCATCCCTGAATTTACTTCACCTCTAACTAACTAATTACATGCCTCAGGTCCTGTATATACCTTTTTAGTAATGATACATGAAATACATTATGAACTAGGATGTGACTAAGTGCGAGTTGCATAGGCCACGCGTCAAATTATTTCCATTAATTGGAAGTGCCCACAGTAAGGGGGAGCTAGCTTAGTATAATTACCCCACCGTAAGGTACTAATCTTAGGCCTAATAGAAACATATACATGGTATTCAACATAAAACTCTCAATAAGTCATTTTCCTCCGTGCATATACCTTTTATCAATCTTGGGAAACCTTTAAATTTTGTTGTACCCTCTTAACAATTTGCTCAATTTCTATTAACATCTCGCTCTCAGATTAGTTTTACTTTAGGGTTACTCCAATTCACGGAATCACCCCATTCACCTTTGTCCCTATCTGGATGAAACCAAAAAGTGTCGAATAATCATCCTGCTTCTCTGCAGTGACTTCTAGCTGGTTAAAGGAGACTCTCCCTTAATCCTTCACTAGTTGATAAATTTACTGACCCAAATCAACCATCGGTCAAACCCAGTCTCTATGAATGTGAATCCCATGAGTCTATACTTGACCAATCATAGGTCGAGGAAAAAGCTGACGCAATTTCACCTTCAGTTAATTGTACCTTTCCCGTTGACAGTGAGTATGATACCACTCAAGTTCTTTTTGTTACTTCAGATTCCAATGAGCTCGGGAGAAACCCTGCTGTTCCATCAAGACAGGAGGAAAATCCTCCCATTCTCGTAACTGAAGGGGGTAATTCTCCCGTTCTTACGGTACCCCCTCCAAGTAGTTCGGTCACTTCCTTTGATTGGAATCTACTAGCAGGATGTCGTCTTCCATCTTATGTCCCTATCCAGATCATACTACATGTTTGTAATATGCTTGTACATGGAATTATTATAGATGAATGTGTATCAGTGAGTATCATATCCTCCTCTACTTGGAAAGAGCTCGGTTCGATGCCACTTATGACTGTTACCCTGAATCTGTTGGCTTTTAACAGAGGAACAAGTCAACCATTAGGGATCCTTCCTCAGTTTCCTATTACTTTGGGAGGAAAAATTGTTTGCCTCAATGTGATGGTAGTCCCAAGCCCTTTAGAATACAAGTTACTTCTTGGGCATGGCTATGTTTATGACATGGGAGCTATTGTTTCAATAATCTTTTGAGTTATGTGTTTCCTGCATGAAGGCATAATTGCCACCATTGACCAGCTTTCATCTCCTGGTCCAAATATATCTTCCATTCAACCATATTCCTTAAATGGTCTTTTTGTACCAATGGTATCTTCCCTGCCATGGGTCAATTATGTGGTAACCCGTTCCATGCCTACATCAACTGACGATCAATTCTGTGATGTTGTGCATTATGTACTAGGGGCATTGAACCCAGATCTCTCTAATGAATTCCTTGCTACATATCCCTTCCAAAGCATTGTTCTCCCATCTGATGATAACCTCTTGGAAGTCATGACCTCTTATGGGTCGTGATCAAGGAACATGAGGAGATTTCCTTGTCTTGTGTAAACCTCGTTAAAAAATAAAATAATGAATATGAGGATAGTTCCTTGTCTTGTGTCAACCTTGCTAAAAAAGGAAACAAGGAATATGAGCATAGTTACTTGTCTTGTGTCAAGCTCGTTAAAAAATGAAACAAAGAATATGAGCATAGTTCCTTGTCTTGTGTCAATCTCGTTAAAAAAATGAAACAAGGAATATGAGGATAGTTCCTGGTCTTTTGTCAATGTCGTTAAAAAATGAAACAAATGGTACGAGCATAGTTCCTTGTCTTGTGTCAAGCTCGTTAAAAAATGAAACAAGGAATATGAAAATAGTTATGTTATTGTGTTAACCTCATTAAAAATTGAAATAGGTCCCATAGCATAGTTCCCTTTCTTGTGTCAAGCTCGTTAAAAAATGAAACAAGGAATCATAGCATAGTTCCTTGTCTTGTGTCAAGCTCATTAGAAAATGAAACAAGGTTCCCTGAAGAAAGTTTCAATTCACGTCTTTCATTAGATCTCGTAAAATACCAGTCACGTCTTTCACTTTATCTGATAAATGAACTTTCATTCCATCCACACGATAACCATGAATTTTGTATTGGTTTTGGTTCAATGCTACCAATTCATTCAGTGTCGCCGAAATGTTCAAGAGAATTCACTCGCTAAAACTCGTCCTTTGCAATACTCATAAACCTTCATTTTGAGGACCGCTATTCTTGAATCTTTTGTCGTCAGTCACATTCCATCTCAAAAAATCATTACACTCGTTTTGAGTCGTTGATGTGGGATACATCAAGGCCCTCTTGTGACGAGTTGCTTCTTATCGACATCAGCGCATTATCCAAGAAGTTGACTTAGAAACACCCTTCCAGTACCTTGAGGCTTGCATATATCAATGAAAAGTTTCTCACTTCCAGTGATAGGTGACATCATTGGCCTTTGACTGAAATACTATGTATAGTATTCAACATCAAAAAATTCATTCACAGCATGTAGAATGTACTGCAATACCTTGAGGATCATTATCATTATTAGTGACTTCTCTCGCGTTTGTTAACAACTTACATCATTGGTTGGTAATCAGAGAGTGTCTTCCCATGTTCGACTTCAGATCACATACTCATATTGTTAGACTTGTACTAGAGCCAACATTTGAACACCATAGAAGACCCCAGGTCTAGTTTCATCCATCAAAGCTAAGATTTCAGGAGAGTATTAATCATCTGTATGATGGCTTTACACAGATGGTCATCCTATCATGGGTTTATATCTTTAGACGACTATCTGATTTATGTACATGTAATGAAAATTTTATATGCTGAGAATGGGTATGCCTTCCATTAGCGATTCATGAAAAATCCAAAATATCATGATATTATGTATTGTAAATCATGCAGGTCACCATCCGCATCAGAACCTCCTCATCACATTGTAAAGCATATTACTCGACATTATCATTTTTTTACTTCATGCTTTAGGGGGCAACTATTACAGGTCTATTTGGGCACATCACTCCCATCATTCAGATCAGTATTATTAGGGCTCATCAACCCCTAATTCATTTCCTACATGCCCTAGAAAAGTCATTTCATTGAATGCCATTTTTTTTTAGAGTTTCTTTGTCTGAAGACATCTTGGAATGACTCGTTGAGGGACCATCGCAACCTTGGTAAGGGATAAGTGCTCTGTAGAGAAATTAGGCCCATTCAAGCCCACTCTATAGAGCACCTAGGCCCACGTTGACTGCGTTGGGCACAATTGAGTGAAATCTTCATAGGGTTATGGGAATATTCCTTCATTCTAGATCATTCTAGAAGATTCCCACCTCTTATCCTCTCCTATGAGCTCAAAATTGGATAGGGAATGAATCAAATGACTCCTATCCTCTCATCCCTTCCTCCATGGAAACTAACTCCAAAATTTGAAAGCCATTCAATGCCAAATTTATGACAAAACAATCTCCATTTCCATATAAATTGAGTAGTCATCATAGTGATCAGGGGGTAGGCTTTGTGAATTTGTACGGAGATATTGTTGGTGTGAGGTTTGATATTGTAAGCAAGTATTGTTATGCTGTTGGAGTGTTGTGCTTTTGGTGTGATGAAGGATGGAACTCAAGCTGGATGAATAACATGGGATCAGACTTCTTTGCTGTAACTCTTCCTTCTACTTAATAAAGTTGTTTACACCTTTTCCCATATTCTTGCCTTTATTTATGATGATTATATGTGTAAATTCTTTCGATTCCATTTGCTTATAGTAGATATATCTCTGGCTTTGATTGATTTTTATCCTGTGTTTATGATTGCACGTACTTATTGAGCAGATTCAATTCAAGAAGGAGCGACGAGAGCTATTCACAGGACACAAATGGAAGTGAAAGATAACAAGTAGGTCCCTTGCCTTATTTATCTTCTATAGGAAAAGCTTAAACTATTTAAATCTATTGTTCTAGGTATAGCTACCCACCTAAGGGAATTGTATTTATCCGTAGATGCAAAATTCCACATAACAAAGAGGTGCATTTGAACTTCATGAAAGATTTTGTGTTCTATGTACCTTCCCTCCAAAGGATTGTGGATCAGACGGAGTCTTCATATAGTCCTAATATATGATCTTTTATCATACCTGGGGTTTCTTGGTCTTCTTATATGATGATTATATTTTCACCCTAGATCCTTAAGTGTCATCTAGCCTGTTCTCCTTCTTCATTTCCTTCTTCATCATATTTCCATAGCATGATAGAATTACTATATCTAAAATCCACTCAAGACAAGACAATATTAGTTTTGAAAAGTGTAACTAGGTTCAGTTTTCATAATCACATGTAATTCTAACTTTTATAAATGATGTAATGAAGAAAAGGAAATTCTTTTTGTAAGTCGTGCTTCACTGGTTTCATGAGAAAGTGGTTTTATTTTAGATGGCTCCCATTAAGAGCCCTAGGGTTCGTCATTAAAATTCAAAGAGTTTATTTTGTGTATGAAGAACCCTTCTTGGGGATATAACTGCATATTTGAGTTTATAATATGTCTAGAAAACCCTCCAATGATAAGCACCAGTTCTACTCTTGAAGTCAGGCTCAAAACAAAATATAAACTCATGTTGGCTTAGCTTATATGGAGACACATCTATTTGTAATGTCATGTCGACTTAATATATGGGAAAATCCACTATAAATAGGAGTGAATGATTTTCACATTAGCACATAGAATAGTTTGATATATCTCTCAATTTTTTGGTACACAAAGATAGAGAGAATTTTAGATGATGACACGATGAAGTTCATATGGGTCATCTATGACTTCGTAAGAACAAAAGCTCATATTATATTTAAGATCAGTGTGACTATTTCTATGCCCTAAACACAATCACATTGTTTGAGTGATGGATACAGTTATGTGAGTATTTAAGAAGTTTTCTTCACCTGTGTAATTCAGATCATAGTGTTAATGACAAGAAAAGGAACAAAAATTCAAACTTCAAGAGTAGAATTTCGGTGCGACATTAGTAGATCACATGTTGGTCAAGAAACCATAGTTCAATGGTATATAGAGGCCATAGTTTAGGTGCTTTCAAGGAGCTATTACTCAGTAATGTATTACTGCATTTCAATGTTGCTACAATGGTCATAATTTGGTGGCTTTACATTGACATGTTCTTTTGACATGCCTAATATATATTTAGTTTGTTGAATAGACAATCTCAGTTGGAAGAAGTTTGAAGATGAAGAGGAGTCAAGAAGAAAAATAGAGAACTAGTGTATTGGTCTTGGAGTGGCCAATAGGTCAAGGGCCTTTGTATTAGTATTCGTCAATTGGAATCTCTATAATAATAAGTTGTGCAGGCTTCCATCTTAAAGAGTGAGGGGATTTGGCCCTAGATCATAGCCTACATTGTCTGTCGCTTGTCTATTTATGTTCATGCATTAGTTATTGTTTGATGAATAAGAACACCAATAAACTAAGAATAATAAGATCATAATCTAAACAAGTAAAAGACATTCACAAGTAGTCACTAATAGAAGAGAAATAAGCTAATGATAATGCCCTAGATTTCTCAACATGGTATCAGAGATAAATTGAAAGGGCATCTAATAAAAGAGACACTCAAGGTTTCAATAAAGGTATCAAAGCAAAAGTTCAAGATCTACGTTGAAGATTGAAACCATATATCTAAGAAGTAGTCTACACTAGTAAAAGTTTTAGATCCTCTAAGTCATCATTAAAAGACCAGAAAAACGCTCATCAAGTCAAAGAGATCTACAATACAAGGTAGACCAAAGTATAAACATCCAAGAGAATTACTTCAAGGACTTAGATCACATCATCTTAGAGAAAGTCAAAACTCTAAAATCATTTTTGACGTACACTCATTTGCCATCGAAGAAGTCGAAGCATCTTGAAGGCTAGGAGGCATTTTCGCCATCTTCAAAAGTTATAAGGAAGGCTCCCTCTCATTGAAGCAAGTATCCTCTCCTTATCCTTGAAGAAGATCATTTGAGGAAGAAGAAAAAATAGCATCATCAACAAAGAGAGCTAGATATAAAGGTGTTGACATCACAAAAGGAAAAATAATGTTTATTGAAGAAGTGGAACTAATACATATTCTTCATCCACCATCAAAGTGATCAAGTTGAAGATTTAATCTTCACTTTTCAAGTAAGTATCTTTCATTTTATAATCAAATTTGGTAAAATGACTTCTTTTTTGTAAGGAGATCTATTAGCTCATTGGGTCATGAAAATTCCTTGTATGGAAAAGGAGGACAACCATACTAGAGAAAAGTGAAGTCATTAACCATATCAATAGAAAGGTATCCTATGAATACGTGGAAATGGATTCTTATGAAAGGTCCCCTCATATTGCAGGTTTTAAACCCGTATAGAAATTACCTCCATGCAAATTCTAAAACACAGACAATAAATAATGCGAGAGAATAATACATAAAACACATATACACAAATATTTTCCCCTGGATCCGAAAACTGGGGCTACTAGCTTGATTTTTCATTATGTTCCTTTCAATGTTACAATACATGTATATACATACCAAAGCATCCAATACCATGGACCGAAAACCATTGTGCCCAAAACCATGTGCAAAAACCATACACAAAACAAGAGATGGGTTCACCCACCTAATATAGGGTCCAAAAAAAATTCTCTGGGGAGCTGCCCTAAACCTTGTCGAGGAGGGCTAACTACCCCCCTCAAACCCCCCATACAGGGGGGTTGTCGTCCCTGCTGTGCAACAAGGTGGGTGCTTGACCCTTCCTCTAACCCCCTAGTTAACTAGGGGAGATAGTTGTGGAAAGAATATAACACAACGCAACAGTTTCCCACTTATTGTTTTCTTTCCACAGGGGACCATAGGAGATCTTAGTCATTTATCCAGCCCTGCAATGCCCATTGTTTCTCTACACCAAGAGAAATTCTCACAGCTCACAGATTTTGTAAATGCATCTGCAATATTCCTCAAAGTCTCCACCTTTACTAGCAACACCTTTTTTTCTTCTATCATATCCCTCAGAAAATGATACTAAATATCAATGTGTCTCTGAATGGTAGGAAAGATTCTTTACCGAGAAAATTTCACTTTGGCTATCACAGTATGTTCTTATAGCTCCCTGTACTAATCGCATACTTGAACACAATATCTGCAAAATAGACTCCTTCCTTGCTTGCATGAGTGGTTGCCATGTATTCCTCCTATGTAGTTGATAGTGACACTACAAATTATTTCTTACACATCCAACTAACTACACCTCCAAATAGGATAAACACATACCCACTTGAAGATTTTCTCTGATCCAGAGCTCCAACCGAGTTTGCATCAACAAACCTATGGATATCCAGCACTCGGTCAAATCCTATTCTTCCTTTGTCACAAAAACCATAATCGCTAGCACCATGCAAATACATGAAAACTCACTTCACTATTGTATAATGATCGTTCCATGGTTTTCACATTATATTTCTCAATAATCCCATTGCATGTACAATATTTGGTCTAATATAGACCATCACATACATCAGGCTACTGACTACACTAATATATGGAACATGGGACATTTCCTCTCCCTCTTCTTGTGTCTTTGGACACTGTTCAACAGATAACTTTACACCTACAAGAATAGGAACCTTCACCAGTTTACTATCCTACATATTAAACCACTACAGTATTCTCTCAACATACTTCCTCTGGTTTAGCCATAGCTTCCCCTTTCCTGATCACTTTTAATTTCCATGCGCAAAATATAGTTTGCATCACTAATATCTTTCATGTCGAATTTGGAGGACAACTAGGTCTTCAAATCCGAGACAATTTCTTTGTCATTTCCAATCAGCAACATAACATCCGCATACAAGACCAGATAAAAAACACGGTAACCTATTAATTTAAAATACACACAGTGATCTTCTTTGCTTTTGGTGAAGCCAAGTCCCCATATAAATGTATCAAATTTTTGATACCACATCCTTTGTGACTATTTTAACCCATAAAAAGACTTCTTTAACTTGCATACCAGTTCTTTCTTACCATTCACTGCAAAGCCTTTAGGTTGCTTCATGTACATCTCTTCTTCCGGATCCCCGTGAGGAAATGTTGTCTTCACATCCATCTGCTCTACCTCAAAATCAAAAGTAGTAGCAACAAATAAAATAAATCTAATAGAAGCTACCTTCGGAACAAGAGAAAAAAATATCACCAGAATCAATTCCCATCACCTGGGAATAACCATTTTCTACCAACCAACCTTTGTATTTCTCCACCTTTCCTTATCCATTTGTCTTCTTTTCAAACACCCATTTACTGCCAATGGGTTCCCTTTCATCCAGCAACTCCACTAGATCCCAAGCCTCATTTTTGTGCAAAGATGCCATTTCATCAACCATGGCCTCTTTCTAGAGCTTTCCATCCTCTGAATCTACTGATTCCCTCACAATTTTGGGATCATAATCAATAATAGATAAAGAAACATTTTAATAGAAATTAAATGGACTATAGATTTCTAGTTGCCTTCTTTCTTCAAATGATTTTCTCATAACTAGAATTTGTGGCTCTTCATCTTCTCATTCCTCTTCTGCTATAGAGTTTGATTCTTCCTCCTTAAACTCAAACTCTATCTTCACAAGTTCCTTTGGTTTGAATTCATGTTTAATAACATCTTTCACCTCTCTGAACACCACATCTTAGTTGTACATAACCTTCCTTATTACAGGGTTCTAAAGCTATAACCCTTTAAACCATCTTTAGCGCCAATAAATATGCAGCTTTCAGATTTACTATCCAGCTTTGTTCTTTTGTCCTTTGGAACATGTGCATATGCATCACATCCAAATACCCTCAAATGTCAAAGAAAGGGTTTCTTACCAGTCCATACCTCTTGTGGAGTCTTACCCTCCAACGCTAATGAAGGTGATCTGTTGACAAGGTAACATGTTGTCTCCACTATCTCTACTGAGAATTCTTGTCCTAACCTGGCACCTTTGAGCATGCTTCTTTCCCTTTCCATCAACATCTTATTCATTCTTTCTGCAACTCCATTTTCCTTAGGTGTGTATGTAGTAGTATTCTGTTGTTCTATAACACACTTCTAACAAAATTGTTCAAATTCCTTCTTGCAATACTCTCCACCATTATCTGTCCTTGACACCTTTATCTTCTTCTCTGTCTAGTTTTCCAGCAGAGCCTTCAATTTTTTAAACCTATAAAAGACTTCAAATTTCTTCTTAAGGAAATATATCCATGTATTCCTATAGAAATCATCTATAAATGATACATAAGACACACACTTACCCAATGATGGAAACTTCACAAGTCCAAACACATCACTATGCAGAAGCGCTAATATCTGTTTTGCCCTCTTACCACTAGAGGGGAAACTCACCCAATTCATCTTCCCATATACACAATTTTCATAGAAATCAAAATCCAGAGAGCTATTAGCCATACCTTCTACCACACCATTACCATGAAGGATTTGAAGGAACTTCTCTCCAATATGTCCAAGACTTTGATGCCATAGCAAGGTATTTTCTCTACAGACCACTACCTTTTTTGATCCACTTTGAGCAACAACAAAATTGTTGAACCCATCAACAATAGTGTTACCTTACAATTTGTATAGGCTTCCAATCTAAACTCCCCAGATCAACACCAGTGCTCCCCAAACCATCTTGTAGGTATCTTTCTCGAACATTATTTTTACACCTGCATCCTCGATCTTGCTTACAGAAATCATATTTTTGGTCAATGCAGGAATATGTAGAACACCTGGAAGTGTGTTCTAATTCTTCCACCTTGCAACCTCAACTTTACTATTTTGTCACCAACAATTCTAAGCTTCCTGTCATCCCCTAAGAAGACGTCACCACCATCATATTTCTCATACTCACAGAACCACTCTCTATGGGGAGTGAAGTGGAAGGATGCACTTGAGTCAATAAACTAGGCCTCATCATCTACATGTGCACATGAAAAAACCATGTACACATCCCCACCTTCATCTAAGGTGGTTTTCACCTTTATAGAAGGAGCATCATGAGATCCCTTTCCTTTTTCAGGAGCTTTAGACTTACAATCCCTTTTGTAGTGCCCTTCCTTTATGCATTTCCATCACACCTTTACAGGTTTTCCTGGAGATTTGAATCTCCCTCTAGATTTAGATATCCCACTTGATGACTTATTTTTGTTTCTATTCTGGGAACTTCCTCGTACAGACAATACATCACCATTCTACCTCTCCATATTTTTTTGCCTCATCTCCTCCATGAACAAGGATGAGACTATTCCATCAAACTGCAAGGCAGTTGCATTTCTACCTATTGCAATAACCAGACTGTCCCACGAATCTTGTAGAGAACACAATAAACTAACGCACTTATCTTGATATGAAATTTTAATATCAATAGATAATAACTGACTTACTACAGTATTAAATGTGTTGAAATTCTCTATCACTGAGTCTCCATATTTCATCTTCACATTATACAACTTTTTTCGTAGGAACAATTTATTCACGAGAGACATAGATTCGTACAAAGTCCCTAACGTGTCCCACAAAGCCTTCGTCATAGCTTCCCCTTATACATTCAACAATACTGAATCTGAGACACACAATCGTATTGTGCTCTTTACCTTCTGATCCAACTTCTTCCATTCTTCATGAGACACTGTCATTTGTTTAGTATCTGGATCTACCATGATCCATTGATCTTTATCCACCAATAGATTCTCCATCTTGAGTTTCGGCAACTCAAAACTCTGACCATTAAATTTCTTGATCTCTATCTTTTCACTAGTCGCCACCTTCTTTCACCACCAGAATCGATCCCGTAGATCTCCCATTGAACAGGGTCTATGACAGGCCCGAGCAAAACCCCCTAAAAACAAAGGAGTCCCCTCGAAGCAGCAATCCAAATCAGAACCAAGGCCAAGGCAGCAACCAACAAAGAGGACAACAACATGCTCAAGGACAAAGGTATGATAAATCCAATGTCCAATGTTATTATTGCAAAAAATATGGGCACTATGCAGGTGAATGTAGGAAGAAGCAGCATGGTATGAGTAATAGGCCAAATGCAAATGTCACTAGAGAAAATATCAGTCAAGATAATGTGTTGTTAGCTTGTAACATGGTTGAAACAAATAGTGAAGACATATGGTTTTTAGACTCAGGTTGTAGCAACCATATGACAGGAAGCATAGCTTTGTTTTCTTCTTTAGATCAAAATTTGAAATCAGAAGTCACACTTGGGACTGATAGCAAAATTTATGTTATGGGAAAAGGAGAAGTCAAAATATTTACAAAGAAGGCTGAAAAGAAAACCATAGAAGATGTCTACTATGTCCCTCGAATGAGATGTAACATCTTGAGTATTGGACAGCTTGTCCATAAGGGTTACAATGTTTATTTTGTGAATGATGTATGCACCATCATGGATAGGGCACCCAGCAAACGATGCATTGCTGAAGTGAAGATGACAAAGAACAAAATGTTCCCTCTTAGAATTAGAGTATATTTGAAAAATAAAAAAGTTATTGCAACAGTTACCCAAGAGGCTTACCAAAGCGTGCCAAAGGATGAAAATTGGTTGTGGCACTTGAGGTTTGGACATCTCAACTTTGGAGGTCTTAATTTGTTGAGCAGAAAAGGAATGGTAAGAGGATTACCATTGATAGAGAAACCGGACACCCTTTGTGAAGGTTGTAAATTGGGGAAACAACACAGAGAAAGTTTTCCTTCAGGGAAAAGCATAAGGGCAAAGGCACCCTTAAATATTTTCCACTCAGGTGTATGTGGACCGATGCAAACTCCATCATTAGCAGGCAGCCAATATTTTCTAACATTCATTGATGATTTTACAAGAAAAACTTGGGTATATTTCCTTAAGAACAAAAGTGAAGTGTTTGAAAAATTCTGAAATTTCAAGAGCACTTGGTAGAAAACCAAAGTGTGTTGCATATCAAAGTT
>APFE031499426.1:0-13972 GCA_000404065.3 Pinus taeda
GAAACAATTCACTGCCATAGGACAGGCCTGCAACTCTGCCAAAGAGGTGGGCTCCTCTCTTTTATGATGACCACCTTTCCCACCCCTACGAGGCCTCCGCTGTACCTCAACCTCTGTGGAAGAAGATCGGTCATCAACTTGCTCATAGGTTTCAGTGCTTGACATGGTGCTTTTGAGCAAAGTGGAGAAAATAGATAAAGTAAACTGTTGCCCTTGCCTACAAAAATGATGAGTTGTATGCTCGATCAATTTAGCAAGCAAGAGGGCGATTTGAGAAAATTTGAAGTGGTTTTGCGGAAGACAGTTTGACTGGTCATGCACAGGCTTTGACAGGTCGTGCACAGCTTGACAGGTCGCGCCCGTTAGGAATTAACACTGCGGAGGGGCTGCTGACTGGTCGCGCACTGCCCAACAGGTCGCGCACAGTCCCTGATAGGTCGCGCACCTGAAAATGACCCAAATTCTCTGCAATTCGCCTCCTTTCGCCTTCTTCGCCCTCTCACTCTTCTTTGCAAACTCTTAGATGCACAATGAGGGTGTTTAGAGGGAATTTGACTCTTTATAGACCCAATTTGAAAAAATTTACTTACCAAACCCACTTTCTAATGTTTTGTTTTGGCATTCACTTTTACACTTATTTGAGTTTTCTTTGTCCTGATTTTGGCTCTTTGAGTGCTTTAACTCCATTCTTTTTGCAGGTAGACCATCTGATGGACTCTGGCGAGAAGACCAGGGTTATTGTCGGCATTTTGAAGAATTTTTGAAATTTCCTTATTTTTTGCAAAATTGACATGACCTTGGGTTTAAAAACAGGGTTTTTAAATCCAAGGTATAAATGAGCTGTACCTGATGAAAATATCAATGAAACATATTTACATACCTCCTTCTGGCTTGCTCGGGACTCATGGACTTTTGACTCATGACATTGCAAAGACTTTTGACCGAAACCCTAGACCTAAGACTTTGGATTTCAAGACAAAGCAAAACAAATGTGACACAAGCTCATTAACTGATATGGCCTGATCCAGCAAAGCAAAGAAGGGAACAAGGACCAGCTCCTCCATCAGTTTTATGGCATGCCTAACAGGATGCAAAACTGACAGTGATGAGACACCTACCTATGCATAATGCAAAGAGCTTTTGATCACCGATGGAGGGCTCAAGACCGACACTAACAATGTGGAAAAAGCAACCAAGTTCATTGAACAGTTCCAAGAAATTCACCAGGCAGTGTAGCAATAGCTGGAAAGAAGCTAGGCCAAGTACAAGGCAAGGCATGATAAGCATTGAATTGAGCATATCTTCCAAGTTGGTGATCAAGTTTGGCTATACATCAGCAAAGAAAGAATGCAAGGTGAAGGTAAGAAGCTGAAGCCAATAAGGTATGGGCCTTTCAAGATACTTGATAAAATTGGTGATAATGCTTTTTGCCTTGATTTTCCAACTTACATGCACATCTATTCAGTAGTTAATGCAAAGAACTTGAGACTATTTGAACCTTCATTGGTTGAAGATCCCGAAGAGAAAAGTTAGTTGCCTTATATTGATGATCTGTTGCCTGAATATCTCAATGAATTGCAGGAAGATATAGTTCTGGACAGGAAGGTGAGAACTACACGCAGAGGGGATGTTGAGTACCTTAGAATTAGACTCAAAGGTTCGAAACCAAGTAATGCAATATGGATAGAGATTGGACAAGTGAGGAAGCTGTATCCTCACTTGATTGATGCTTAAAAACCAACTTTTGGTGGTCCAAAGACCTTTTCAATGGGAAGGCGTGATCCAAATGGATCTTATAAAACCCTCTAAGTCTTCAAACATTCAAAACTATCACATGAGAAAAAACCTTTAAAGAAGGCGGATAACACTATCGGGAGGCAAAAACATAGAGAAAACATTGAAAAACAGGCTTATCGATGGTCAAAGCAACTTTGAATTAGAGCTGTGAGATCTGGCAGATCAACGGTCCAGATTTGATCGGCAAATCGCAATCGGCGGTGGCAAAGGGAGGCTATCGGCATAGACCACATGGTATATGTGACTGCGATCAGCGAGGTCAACAAGGATCGTCGATCAAGCATGCAGATCGATGACCCAAGTTGCATCGCAATTTTGCATCGGCAAATTACAACAGAGTGGGGCTGATATACATATGGCTTGCGACAGCTAGACCTGATAACATTATAAACAAGATTTGATATAATTTCAAGTCCAGTAAAAGGACTTTTTCAATGTAAATCGTGATTTTTGTTAAATAAACGAAATACAAAGGATAAAGTGTAGATGCGATGAACGAGACTCGAAAGGATTTCTTAATGCTATTGTAAGTTATTTCATGTCCGATATAAGCAGGATTTTCATATTTTAATGTATTTTCCAATATAAAGGGAAATCACAAAATAGGCAGGATTTCAGGGGGACCAAAGGTGGTAAATGGTTTGGGCCGGGCTCCACCAATCCCATATAATGGCTGCCATGTGTCCAGGCTGAGGAGAGAGAAAACCACCCTTACTAGGTGGTTAACTCCCATACGAAAGGGCTGTTGGAAATGAACCATAGCCATTGGATCTGGATCTCCCAGATCAACGGTGGAGATGTGATGTCAGTATACAAGTGGAACTGATAGGAGTATAAGGCAGATTTATGGATATTTGAAGTTCGATAAACAATGCTTTGTGGACTTTTCTTGTGTTTGAACATATTTCTTTGTGTAAACAGAGAATGACGATTTCGAAGGATTTCAAAGGCCCAATGACCCATTCCGTTTCAGAACAGGTGGCCACCATACCTGAAAGCGTTTAGAAATGATTACTAACGCTCAAAGGGGGATCTGAGCGGACAGAGATAGGGAATCTAGAAAGCCCGAGAAGAAGAAACGCACAAACAACGTTGATTGGCTTTAAAAGCCACATACAGAGAGCAAACAGAGACAAGCAGTGCTGAGACAGAGAAACAGAGATAGAGAGTTAGTGAGGAGAGTCTGTGTACTCAAAAGGGACTTGGGGGATCCAAGTAAAGCCTTATTGTTTTGTATCTATTGTGTGAGGCTCAAATTGAGCTCACTGTTGTAAAACTCTGTTTTGAAGACATAATAGAGAGGTCACCATTGAAGGTTGGACTAGGAGATGTACCCTAGGAGTGTTGGGTGAACTCCTTATTAAACTTGTTGTGTTTATGTGTGTTGTCTATTATGTTCTTTAACTGCTTCATTGTCTATGTATTTCACAATCTTATCGATCCATTGCACAAAGTAACATAGGCATATCCATGCACATGATTCTATAATACCTTAATCATTGTCTAAGATTCATTATTAGATCAAGTGGTATCAGAGCTTTAGGTTTGCTAAGGTTAGAAAAGCTTGTGTTGGATTGTTGAATGCTAACTAGGTCAAAGCTCAAATTAGGAGAAGGAGAACTGGTTGAGACTAACCCAGAAATAGGAAGAGTCTATCCTAGGAGGAAAATGGTAGAATAAATTCCCTAGGAGTCAGACTCTTTGTTCATGGACAGTTTCATGACCATGAGAGCCATGGTAGAAGAGATGTATCGATAATTTAAGAAAGGTCGAGGTGAAGGTACTTCAACCTCCAAACAAGACAAAGGAACAGAAGAACCTCTTCTAGATGGCCATTCAGAAGGCAAAGGGAAAGGGAAAGAGCCTCCTCTATCAACACCTCCTTCTAGCCCTTTGATTAAATTAGATGTAAAATTTGATTTGCCAATATATGATGGAGAATTAAATGCAGAAAAGCTAGATAACTGGATTAGACAGATTGATGTATATTTTAGGGTGCAGAACATTAATTCAGAAAGGAGAAAGATTCAGCTGGCCAGCCTTCACCTTGGAGGAACTGCCCTAGTATGGTGGGAAGGCAGGACACAAACTGATTTAAAGAAGCATGGAAAAATTCTTTCTACTTGAAGTGAATTTGTTTCTGCCATTAAAAAACAATTATATCCACTAACTTATACCCAACAAGCGATGATGAGTTGGGAAACTCTTTGCTAATTAAAGGGGCAAAGTGTACAAAGCTATACCCAGGATTTTAGAAAAAGAGCTTTAATTCTAGACATTTCTCTAGACTCACCTGAAACTTTGCTGAAGTATATAGGTGGTCTACACATCTATTTGAGGCACAACATTCTAATGTTTAACCCCACTAGCATAGATGAGGTATCCGTTCAGGCTACACATCTAGAGGCTAGAGGCAAGAATGTGAACCCAAAGATTGGGGGATCATCAAAACCCACTGCAAGCAAGAACAAGGAAATGAGGAAGTAGAAATGGAAAGAGAGGAAGGCCTAAGTAGAGGAAGCATAAATGGAAAGAGAGGAAGACCTAAGCAGAGGAAGCATAAATGGAAAGAGAGGAAGCAGAAATGGAAAGGGGATAACACTTATCCTGGTGCTAAGCCTGTTAAACAATGGATTTGCCCTGTGCACTGTCAAAAGGCTGCTTCTATCAAAGCAGAGGTAGAGAAGCTTTTGAAAGCGGGTTTCATTTATCCTATTCCATTGACGGATTGGGTATCCAATATCCTCCCTGTTGCCAAAAAGAAGGGCACGATACATGTTTGTGTTGATTACCGCGATATCAATCGCCCGTGTCCTAAGGACAATTGTCCTACTCCCTTTATTGACCAAATCATCGATGAATGCATTGGGAGTGAGATTTTTTTCGTTCACGGACTATTTTTCTAGCTATAACCAGATTAACATTTCACCCGCTGATCAGCATAAAATGACCTTTATCTGTCCTTGGGGTACTTTCGCTTACAAAAAGCTTCCTTTCAGTTTGAAGAATGCTAGTGCAACCTTCTAACGAGCAATGTCTTATGCATTTCATGACATTCGACACATTTTTTAGCCATACCTTGATGACTTACCAACTCATTCAGATAAATGTTGTGACCATCGGGATCACTTAAGAGCCATCTTTTTACGATGTCGGAATTACAATATCCCTCTCAATCCACACAAGTGCATGTTTTATGTCGAGTTCGGCTAGATCTTAGGTTTTTTGGTGTATCATAAAGGTACCAGGATTGATCCTTTGAAAGTTGAGGCCATAGTAAATTTAGCCCCCCTACGTCATTACTGCAATTGCAGTGCCCGCAAGGAAAAACTAATTTTCTACATTGATTTGTCCTTAATTACGCTAAACTTGCCAAGGTTTTACTCGCTTACTTAAGAAGGGGATCCATTTTATTTGGGATGAAGTAACCCATGGATCCTTTGATACTTTAAAGAACACACTGATTAGTGCTCCTTTACTGCATCCCTCTGATTATCACCACGATTAATTCCTATATTTCGCTGCAACTAATACCACTATTGCTATGGTGTTAGTTTAGGACAACGAAGACAACAACGAGCACATGGTTTATTATCTAAGAAATTTTTTTCTTGATACTGAGTCTTGATATGCTCATGTCGAGAAGCTTGCCTTAGCGGCAGTGCATGCCGTCCAAAAATTTCGACACTATATCCTTTTACGGAAAACCACTGTGATTTCTAATTGTAACCCCATGACATATATACTCACTCGTTAGTTACTGGGGGGAAATACTCCAAATGGATCGTGATCCTGCAGGAGATTGATTTGGAATTTACTATTGTTAAATCAAAGAAATCACTCGTCTTGGCTGAGTAAATCTATGCTCTTCCATCTGTAAGCACTCCAACTAATTTTACTGAGAAGATACACGACGAAACTCCATTTCCAGATCAACACTCTTGACCCCTGGTATGGAGACATTATCGTTTATCTCCAAACCCAGACTTTCTGATCTGATTTGTCCCGATCCGATCGATGCTGCATTTAGCATCAGTCCCAACCCTATCGGATCCTTGGTGATACATTGTATCGGGTTGGTGTGGACTCTGTTCTTTGCAAATGTCTCACCCTTGAAGAGGCTGAGTGGGTCTTAAATGATTGCCATTCTGGTTCCTGTGGTGGTCATATGTCTGGATATGCCACTGCTTAGAAAATCCTCCGCGCCAGTTATTTCTGGCCTTCTATCTTCAAACACTACATTCTAACTGTCAAAAAATGCCATGAATGCCAAATTTTCAACCGCAAGCAGCGCACCTCACCCGCACCTCTACACCCAATTATTACCATTGGCCCATTTTCCAAATGGGGCATTGATTTCATGACATGTAACCCTCACTTGGCCGGGGGGCATGGTTATATCATTTTCGCTGTCGACTATTTTACGAAATGGGTCGAGGCGATGCCTACATACAATGCTGATGGTATTACTGCTGCTCAATTCCTTTTTAACCACGTCATAGCACGTTTCAGTGTCCCTCAAGCTATCGTGACTGGCCATGGATCACATTTTCATTAGCACATGATGGTAGAGCTAACTGCTTAGTTGGGCCTTCGACATGATAGCTCAACTCCTTATTATCCACAGGCTAATGGCCAGGTTGAAGCAATCAATAATGTTTTGATTACTATGCTTCAGCGTACCATTGGGAAGCAAAAAAATTATAGGCATTTAATGATATTCTCAGCTCTTTGGGATTATATAACTTCTGCTAAGACGACCACTGGATTCACTCCATACCAACTGGTGTATGGTTTAGAGGCAAATCTTCCAATTGAATGCGAAATACCTTCGCTTAATCTAGCTATCGAACTTCTTTTGAATACCTCGCCTAAAGAGGAGCGACTACTTTATCTTCAGAAACTTGACGAGACTCGTCACATTGCTACGATGGTCATCGAAGCTCAAAAGAAGCAAGTCAAAGCTCATTTTGACCAAACCGTTTCTCCTCGCACTTTTGCTGAAGGCAACTTGGTCCTTCTTTACGATCAAGCCAATGATAAATTGGGGGAAGGAAAGTTTGAACCCATGTGGCATGGGCTCTACATCGTCAATCGTGTCTTATAGAAAGGTGCTTATGAGCTATGTGATTATGAGGGAAATGCATTGTCACAACCCCGTAATAGGTTGTATCTCAAAAAGTATTATGCGTGAAATTCATGTAATAACTTTTATACATTAGTGTGTTAATTCATTAGAGTGCTTTTTTTATTTTGATGTGTTTGTTTGCTTTGCAGACATGTGTTTTTCTGCTTACCCTATGTTCCACTCGGTTTGCAGATGTTGTCAAGACATTACGTTGGTTTTGCTGATGGTGCTTGTTGTAGCACACAAAACCTCTCTTCCGCAACATGGGTACTCTATGACCCTAATGGCGATATGATTAGCTTACAAGGTATTTTGCTTGGTCGAACAACCAATAATATTGCTAAATATAGTGCAATTATTGAACTCTTGTCAGAAGTAGTTTCTCTAGGCATTAGGGATTTCGTTGTCAAGTTGGATTTGCAGCTTGTTGTGTTACAATTAAGAAATCATTACTCAGTGATAAATCCACAAATATTGCGTATGTATCTACGTGCTAGATTGCTGGAAAGATATTTTGATTACATTACATATCAACATATTCCACGTAATTTAAATACATTAACCGATGCATTATCAAATTTTTTTCTTAATAGACATTTGCGTCATTTATAAAACTGAATCATGTTATGAACACATAAGTAGAATTGAAACACACACACACACACACACAAACATATAGCGTGTCTGCCAGAGTGTTTACATCAAAATGTCAAAAAATAAAGTGTTCTGAGACACTTGGCTTTCAAAGCCAACAAAATGTGTAAAAGACCTAGATAAACTATCAAACTGTACGGTGCTCATGATAGCACGAGACTGCCCTGATCACTCGGCCTAGTAGCTGACGCAGTCTCATAGAGACTCCCATAGTGTGTCTATGCAAACGCAGAGGAACATCATCGATAGTGGCATAATATGGAACCCCTCAAGTTATTGCTTCTAGATTGCGCTCCATCTCAACTAAGGGGTCAACCCCTTCTTCGTAGTCTGCACCCACTATCAGATGAGCAAATCGACGTGCTATTGGTGACATGCCTATTGGTATCTCTGGTCCCACATCTGCACATTTATCATAAGTTGAGTCTCAGTTTACATTTTTACAAAAAATCATAAAACTTGAAAAAATTCCAAAAACAAGTTTTTACCTGCATCAGTCCACTATTCGCCTAGTGGCAGAGGTAGATTTGGATCCCACCTAAAATCTGTGCCAGCATAAGCATAGTCATCTACCACGAGTAGTTGACGTTCAAGCCGTGAGAAGAACTATGGTGGATAGTGCATATGTTGGCCCGTGCCTCCTCGAGGCATGAGCTGGCTCCATCTCACGAGTCTCGAATCTCGGGGGGTAGGAGTTGGTACCTCTGCCCACTAATACCAGAATAGGGGCACTCGATCCAAAAAGAAGGTCACCAGTATAGAATCGAACCTGAATTGCTTCAGGTGCCCATGCTTCCCCTTGGTCAGTTGACATTTCATGTTTGGCAAAAGGTGTCCACACTAGTTGAAAACAGTGGAGGTCAAGAATGCGATAGCATATTGGAACTTGGATTTTGAAGCCTCATGAAAGGATTGCATGATGGACACACATTCCACAGTGAACAAAATTGTTTTTAGAATGAGGTTGGTGGTGATTGTCACAATCTTCACCTTCCCTCCGTTGGTTATTTTGGCACTAGGATAATTCCTCTGGACTAAACCCCTGATACTCTCCCCTCCTTGGCTAGATCCAAAAAGTTGAACTGCTTCTCCTCGTTAAGACAATCCTGTGATGAAGTAGATATCCATCTCCTCTCGTTCTATTTCTTGGCCTTTTATGATGAATATCTCTTGATCTACATCCCAGAGACTGATCAGATAGGGAAACAACTCCATCTGAGCCCTTAACCCTGTGGTCCTGAAGAATTTTAGCAGCCTGTAATCCCTCAGAGCGTTTATGCATGTGGGATCTTGAGCTACTTGATGATCTTCAGCCTCATGGCTTCTTTCTTTCCACTCCAAGACCATATTGTCATGCAAAACAACATTTAAACACTTATTAATGCTTTTTTCATGTATCAAAATCACCACTTTTTTATTAAAAGAGAGTTTTATACATAAAAAAACTGCCCTCAGTGCCATTGCACTTGTTTTTACAAACAATGCGATGTCATCACGTGAGCCTTTAGGCTCGAGTGTGACCATTGCAGGTCCAATGACCATACCCGCGATGGTCGTCAGCGCCATAAAATTTTGAAATCCTCCTTTCTAGCATAAAATTTACCACTTAAAATGCATAAGAAAATAATGAAATGCAAGAGCAGGGATGAGGCTCTTACCTGTCGTAGACGGATCATGAAATGGTACCTTGGATCTCCCACAACAGCCACTGGAAAATCAAGAGAATTAGGGGAAAAAAACCCCTTTCAGAGCTTAGTTTGGTAAAATGGTAAAAAATGAAATTACTTTTACCTATTTATAAGTCTTGAGATTCATTTTGTCAATATTTTTTGTAATATTTTAATATTTTCTCTCGATATCGGTGATGGGTGTGTTTCTTGTGCAGTTATAGGTGCCTTCAATGTGAACAATGATCATTATTGATTGATTATGGGAGTTTTATTTTATCTCTTTTTTCAGACTCATCAAACAAACGAAAAAGGAACCCCCCTGGAGTTATCTTTCAGCTCTTTTCTGACTCTCGAAAACTGAAAAGATTGTCGAGTACTTGTCATTTTGAACTCGTTAAAGTAAATGAATCGACATCACCTCAGTATAAGTTTACCCCTTTTTTGGGCTGAGATTGACTATTTACGAAAAAGGTACACCTTGGTCGACATGGTCAAGAGGTTCCCTCGGATATTGTTTCTACCTTTTTAGGTTCAAGGAACAAATTACGAAAAGGGACATGATGGAGTTTTCTTTTCTGTTTATTTTTCAAACTCTCTAATTATGAAAAAGGTACCGAGATATTCTTACATCGAGCTCGTTAAAACTTTACGACGAAAGACTCGTCACCATGTTGAGATCGAGCTTCTCCTTCCTAGGGCTCGTAAAACTTACTAGGATGGATTCATTCAAAGAATGAATTTACATGACAAGCATATGCTATCCCCTTCAAGCTTGTGATAAAAATAATTGGGGTACTCATTAGAGATAGCAGGGAAAAATGAAGATGAGACATCCTTTGTATAGGCAGCATGTCACTCTTGAACATGACACTCTTATGCTCTCGTGTTGGGTTTGGGATATCCATATTTAGTCACTTGTCCTCTCGAGTTTGGGTGATCCATTTTGCCTCTCATTTAACTATTCAACACTGTCATTATGACCTTTAGTCCTATGTTGAATTAGATGTTGCCACACTCTGGAGTCATGTCGCCAATATGTTCAAGAGAAGTCCAATCTGTAGTTATTTACCTATACATTGTTTGAGTTATTGCTATAGTCCTGAATATTATTCCACTTTATTCCTTGCTTCATGTAGGTGATGAGGGATTAATCATTGCCCTCCTTTGATGGGTCGTTTCTTGTTGACTTTAGCTCATTATCCAGGAAGATGACTTAGAAACTCCCTTTTAGTACCTTAGAACTGGCATGCCCTAATGGCCAGTTCTTTGCATCCGACGACAGGTCTTCATTATTAGATTTCGATTGGGTGATTCCATGTGTGTTCGAACTTAACTTCATTATCACATTCACAGATTGTACTATTGTACCTTGAGAGCTATTGTCATTATTGTTGGTTTCTCTCGTGCCTGTTAATGATCCACATTATTAGCCAATAATCAGGTGGTTTTCTAGCATGTTCAAGTTCAACACTTTTATTCGCATTTTAGGATTCATACATTGATCGGGTAGAGATGGAGCGCAAGACCCTGAGTCTTGTCTATTATGACTTAGGCTGCATGGAGTTATATGTCATTCATGATTGTACACATGTTTCTACTATACGGATGGCTGTGACCATACCGTGAGACTTTATATTTATGATGATCCTTGTTATCTAGATGGCTGCACCCATACCATGGATCTTTTCATATAGTCTTCATCATCTGGATGGCTATGTCCATGCCGTGGATTCATGTATTGATCTCAGATATGTATATGTATATGCGTCCTTGATTTGTAGGTCTCCTGACAGTGCATGTCCCCGTCCTTGCCAAAAGCTCATAAAGCATCTCAACCATCACTCCTCATTCTACCTTCATGCTTTAGGGGGAATCTGTTACATAGTATTTTGTCACACCTCATGAACTTCCCTGTATCATACCCTAAAGTGCTCGAAACATGATTATTATACAGTATAATCATCCATTTATACAGTTCAGATCCCTCCTTTAACTTTTCTTGGAAAATCTCCAGAGCTTTCCCTGAAGAAATAGATCTTAAAACCCTAAAATGAGGGTCATCTCCCTTATGAAGCTCAAAACCGCGATGATCTCCTATTGCACCATGTTAAGCCAGTGATGGCATCACCCTGTTCCCTTTCATACCCGCGATGGTCTCAAAATGGAATTTTTCCCAAAGAGGATGAAAAGCTTCGTGATCTAGAAGCTTCTAGAGTGGCAAGATGGAGGTGGTTTCGCATAGATGAGGTCGAATCCTCCTAATTTGACCTCTTGGTCTCATCCCTATGAGCTACCTCCTTGAGATGTAGGCCTAATCCTATCTTTGGAGAAGTCGTAACTCCCTCTCCCAACCTATAAATTCCTCCTCTCCCATTCCCAAATGGTTGATCTATGTCCATTTACACCCCTATGCTAAGCTTGTATTTAGAGGCTATTCATTAGACTTGGAGAAGGAGTGTTTGGAGAGTTTCTTGTCTTGGACATGGATTACCACTCAAGGAGAGCCTTTCAACATCAAGGCTATGGTTGTAATCTCCCCTTTATTCTTTAAATAATATAAAACTGCTGGTTCATCTTCCCAAAACATATATGTTTATGTATGTATTAGCTTGGCATTCCTTGATCAACTAAGTAGGTTATCATTGGATTTGCTATTGGATTTGGCATGCTTCGTTGTCTCTTGATCATTTATGCAAGTACATAAGCATTGAAGTAAGTAGGAACAAGTCCATGACACAAGCAGTTCGAGGATCTCAACAAAGGAAATTGGAATAACATCAGAGCAAGGTAGGTCATCTCTCTTGTTTTACTTTTCAATTATAATCTAGGAAGATGTCTAGTTGATTGTCACTTCGGTTGCTAGACCCACTCATTGGGCTAGAGGGATCGTCTCTGTCCATAGAGAGGATTAACCTTGCTAACAATAGAGTAGATTCAATTCAAATTGTTTTAGCATATTACAATCTGCAGTTTGAATTTACAAGGAATTTCTACATAATAAATGGAAACAAAAAGGACCTTCCTTAAGGGGATTGAATTAGAGGCTCACCTTACTTAAATAAATCCTCTTTTGTGTCTCCTTTGAGGACCACCAATACTTTTCTCCACGGGAAATCACATAAATAGTTTTTTTTCCATTATTTTGTTTCTTATGTGATTTTGTTTACCTATATGTTGATCAATTTACTTTTGATTGTGCAAGCTATATTTTGATTTGTGATAACATTATAACCATATTTATTGTGTTGTGTTGGTGCAACTGCTTCCACAATAAGTTGAATTTTTCTCAATCATTTGAAAAATCCAACCAAATAGATTGAAGACTCCACTCATGTTAAATTCTCCATCTACACTCTCTTCGTTGCTTGTTGGGTTTTTTATTACTCTTAATTTCTCATTTAGGGGCCTCAATAGGCTTAAGGCAAAGCTTAGAGTCCTTCTCTTGGCTTCCATTTAAGTGTGTTTCACCATTTTTCTACATGGATGGTTCGCGCAACTGTTGAAGAAACAATCATGCCATTTGCATAAACTATGAGTTTATTTTGTGCAATATTAACAGGATTGTGAGTCCCTTATCCACACAGATTCACAAAATTTTCAATTTATCAAATTTTTCTATTTGATTTTTGAGTTAGGTTGTAGCCTCTAATATCCTGCACCAACTCACAAATAATATTTATCTAGTTGGCTCATTGATACAATTTAGATATGCCATTTGGTTTTGTAAAATCCATTAAAAAGAACCATTTTATTTTCTTTTTCCACATGGATGACCCATTAACACATCTCTATTTATTAGTTAAGGTTACATTTTATTATTAGTTTTGTGGGAATATAAGTGATACTTACATCTAAGTATGATCTTCACCTTGCACTTCATGTGCTCTAGTATGATCAAACTTCACGTCGCATTAATTGGGCAAGAGAGTAACATTTCCCATGCATGTGCACTTGCTTTCTTTTCCTCCAAGGTTGCAATTTCATGTAGTTTGATTTGAAAGAAACAAGGATCTCATGAAATCCATATGTTGCAATTTAACATATAGGATTGGAAACAACACTCTTGCATGCAACCACCATCACACACTTCAAGTTATTTTAGAGCCATTTTCGACAAGTATGCTCTTCTCCTTGTGCCCATTGTTGAGAAACCAAGTTTAATGAGATCTAACACCTAATTTATCTTCTTGATAATTAATTGTGAATATTAGATGTCTTCTTATTACTTATTATGTCTTGTTCATCAAGCAATTATACAAATGTTTAATAATTTTGGAAAATATAAAGTCACAATGAGACAAGAGACACTAAAATTAGGCTAGTAGCCACATAAAAACCCAACAATATTTCTCTTATAGAATCAAATCAAAATTAGAGATATCCAAGACCAAACTATCACCAAGATACCAAGTCCAACCCTCCTCCAAGTCACCTCCAAAGTCAAAGTCAACGCTGGTCAAAGTATTCCAAATTTGATCAAAATTATGAAATTCAAATCTGCAACAAAGGGCTGAAATTCAACATGTGGTTCCCTAAAAACATTTAGCCTTCTTTCATAGAAAATCATACCTCCACATGTGCGAGCTGCAATAGACAAATATTCGACCAACGAAGGGAATATTATTCTAGTTTTGACTTGCTTTCTCTCTCCTTTGGCTTGGATTCTTCTCTTCTTTGCTTGGTTCAGAAAATGCTTCTTGTGATGTTGATAAATGTGATTCCA
>APFE031499426.1:14499-55315 GCA_000404065.3 Pinus taeda
ATACATACATACATACATACATACATACATATATATATAGGAGGGTCATATAGGTGTCACTCTAGAGGGCCAAGACTTAGTCATCTTGTGGATTAATGAATCAACATAAAATTAAAATTTATTTTTCTTACAAATGTCCAAATGGGACATGGCTCAAATAGATTTTATTTTGGATGATAATAAATTATTTTTGACTCTCTAAGCATGAAGAACATGCTTTGACAAAAATATAATAAATATAATAAATACATCAACGATAAACTTATATTATGAATACCGAACCTAGTTACTACTTCAGCACTCCCTCTTAACTAGGGAGGTATTCACAATGACTCAACATGATAATCTCAAGTTGAAATATTCATATAAGAAAGGATCAAGATTGATAAGCATTATCGATGATAACATCATCACAACCAACATTGTCAAAATACAAAGGCTTTAACAAGTAAGCTCTATCTCTCCACCAGACTAGAGCACAATATTGGGAGGCATTCAATAGGACACCATCACCTCTTCAAGGCACATAATCCACCTAGTTTCACCAAATTATGTCCTCATAGGACCATTTCCTAATCCGTTTTCACAATACTTTACACATGGAAATGTTAGTCCTCCGAACCTATCTTATACCAGATCAATGTACTTGACTTACATATGTTAGACTTGGTCATAATACGCGTCTCAAGAATGTCAGTCCATGATGCTTATCCAATTTACCATTCTCCTTATCCATGTTCATGTACTAGACTTACGGTTGTTAGTCCTAGCCATAGTACATGACACATGGAGAACAAGGTGTCCATCCTCACCCCTCTCAAACTAGGAGGAGATATCCACAAGTCCAAGTTTGTCTAAAAAAAATCATGCTTTCCCTTAGGAAGGGACTTCATTAAAACATCGGCAACATGTTCATTAGTGGAGATATACTGTAGATTTATGACTCCATCTCGCATCATGTCATGAATTATAATGTATTTCAGCTTTCTAGGTCTATGACAATCTTCATACAACTTTGATTAATACAAGGCATCATGGTCAAATCCAACATGTTCATCAGATAGTCCATAAAATATTTTATGGTTCCAAACTGGATCATAGCTATTTGTGCAAGCTTCCATATCTTCTTCCCTCATATTGCAAAAAAATCCCACTTCATTCTCTATCAAGAAAGTCATACCAAATGCCAAGTAGAAGCAACCATTAATAGTGTAAACACTGCCAACCCAATCAATGTGTCCTTGAAACAAATGTATCAATCAACTATTGGTATATTGATGGATCAACAATATCAAAGTTCTCCAACTTATACTAGACGGTGTTGCCATAGGTATATAAACTATCACCTGATCTTCTAGAGGATCTTGGTCACAATCTTCTTTTAGTTTTCTACCAAACCTCAAGTAATAGTGTATCCATCCATGATATGTCAAATTATTGTTTCAACTCCCTTTGAAGATAATATCTCTAACTCATAAGTTCGACTTGAATCATTCAATTTGATTCCAAAGTATGAGGTCTTCATTTCTCATGAGACTCCTTTTTTGTGTCGTTCAAGAATCAAGAGTAACCTTTCTGACTGAGACAAGTGCCTTATTATGAACTTCTTCCTTTTACTGGGAATTTGTTTCAAGACTTGCTTTCATGTTTCAATCTAATGATAATTTTTGACTTCTTTGATGCATACTTCAAACTACCTGATCCTATTGTAGAATATGCTTTACTATGTCCTTTCAATTGTTCCATCTATTGGTCAAAGTCTAGTTATATATAAGAAAAGTATGCTTCCTAAAATTCTTATGCACTGGTCATTGTGGTGTCACTAGCTCATTCTGTGGTGAATAAGATTAAATTTTCTTCACTGAATTTGAAGGAATGTTAAACCTTTCTAGATAGAGGAATCTTTATTACACTGTGATTTAGATGTTGACTTCCATTGATAGACTTATTGACTACTCTTCCCTTTTTTAAAGTTTTGATTACCATCCTATTAGTTTCCTTACTTCTTAGAGAAAAATGTTGGCTTCCTCTACATTTTCATGATGAAATATGGGTCTTTATACATAATGTGGGAACATCTATGGTCTTCTTCTTATGCACTTGAATATTGTGACGAATTCTAGGTAGACAACAATAAAAAATGATTCTTTTCATAAGAACCTTGGAACATACTTGAACAAATTAATTCTTTGTTTCAGCTAATTCATTGTATATGATTATGAGCTCTCTATTAATTTCTATCTCCATGAAAAGATTTATAATCTTATACAATTCACAAATCCCAATAATATTCTATGTTATCCCCATAGATCATATAATTGTCTAGTCATCAACAAATACTATTCTATCTGCCATATTCTAAACAAGAAATAGAAATCAAATTTGACTTCAAACCTGGTACAAAGTAGATTGTAGAGATATTTACACCTTCCATATTCTTCGTTGATGTTAATAGTGTAGATCCTTGTTGTCTTCAACCTTGGGTTTCTTTAGAGCTTCTTCATCTTCAACTGTTAATGATTCATGTATTTCCTTCCTCTTATTCTTCTTAGGGTTCTTAGGACAATCTCTCTTGAAATTCCCATATTCATGACAACCATAGCATTGAACTTTAGACATATCCTTATTTTGATGAGACTTTTTTCCATTATTTTTGTGTTGAGGTCCAAACTTTCCAAACTTCTTTCTTGATCTAGTTGCAAAACATTGAGAGTCTTCATTATTAGTTTTCACTATCATTTAGCCTTCAATATTGATTCCTATAGAATACATGAATCCCACATTTCTTGAAAGTTTGGAGTTTCCTTTCTAGTATATCTTCCTCCTGCAAAACCGTCCCAAGTTGGAGTTAGAGAAATAATTACAAAAGTGATCAATTAAGAGTTAGATATGGTTTCACCAAGCCCTTGAAGTTGATATTTGATTTTGATACCTTCCTAAAGTTATATGAAGCCACATTCTCTTCCTTTGACATCCTTGTTCCATAGAGTTGATTTCTTAGAGATGTAGTTTGACCGGTTGTGTTGATGGAGTATAATTTCACCAATGTATCATAGATTTCTTTGGATGTAGAAAAATATGAAACAAAATAAATGAGATGATCTTTGATGGACTCAAAGAGAATCCTTTGAGATCTAATTCCTCCCTTATTGTATTTTTCCACTTCTTGAGCATTGTTCTTATATGGTATTGGAACATTGCTTTCAATGAATTGCATGACTTTATTTTCTTTGAAAACTAAATCAATCCTCTTCTTCCAAGCTTTGAAGTTGGATGCTCCATCAAGCTTGTTTTCTTCCTTGCAGATAGATTCCATTTGATTGGGAGTATTAGACATATATAATAGAAGAGTGCTTATTTCAAAGTGAGAGAGAAAGCTGCTACAAGAATATCTTTAAGCGAGTGAGAGTTGATATAATGATTTCTTCAAGAGAATAATCTTCAATCTTCCTTCCTTCACCTTTGATTTGAAACCATGTTGAGAAACCAAGTGTAATGAGATCTAACACCTAATTTCTCTTATTGATAATTACTTGTGATTATTATATGTATTTTTATTACTTTTTATGTCTTCTTCATCAAGAAATTATACAAATGTTCAATCTTTCTGGAAAATATATAGATCACAATGAGACAAGAGACACCAAAATTAGGCTAGTAGCCAAGGCAAAACCAACAAGGGGAAAACCAAACAATCCTTCTCTTATAGAATCATATCAAAATGAGAGATATCCAAGACCAACATCAAGATAAAATTGTCACCAAGATACCAAGTCCAACCCTCCTCCAAGTCACCTCCAAAGTCAAAGTCAACATTGGTCAAACTATTCCAAATCTGGTCAAAATTCTAAAATTCAAACCTTCAACAAAGGGATGAAGTTGGGCCTATCGTTATCTTAGAAACTTCAGCTTCTTCCACAAAAAATAAAACCTCCACATGCATGAGCTGCAGTAGAGAAATATTTGGTCAACAAAGAGAATATTCTTCTAGTTTTGACTTTCCCTCTCCTTTGACTTGGCTTCTTCTATTTTTTGCTTGGTTCAGAAAATACTTCTTGTGATGTTGATGAATGTGCTTCCAAGTGGGTCATGTTGAAATATGGCAACAAGAATATTCCAATTTAATTTGTCCTTGAATTAAATTGTGAATTAAAATTAAATTTAGTCTTAACAACTACTTGGAAATAATTAATTAATTTATTTTAAATTAATTAGTTGGAGAAATTCAAGTTAGAAGTCTTTCTGAAGTCATGCAAGAGTTATCCCTTAAATTAAGGAGGTAAGATTGAGTTATATTTGAGTTGTAATTAGTTAACTCAGTTTACTCAGTTAAGTCTAGTCAAATTAGTTCCAAACTGTTTGAGGAACTAATAGTGAGTTAACAGTGAGTTGATGCATTAATGCACTCAACTAGTGCTACTCCAATTAACTGAATATTCCCTCATCAGAAGCTCATGCATGTCTATTCTAAGAAAGATCCAGTTGATATTAATGTTCAAAGACAATGTACTATCAATTGCATGTGTTTTCTTATGGAGAAAACTCATGAATGAGTCAGGGATTTATCCTTAAGGATTGCGCAGTTTTGAAGATTGGTTTTCTACTTGGTAATAGGAGAATCATCCACAAGGAATAACACAAGGAAATGGGAGCTTGGAGGGAAGAGAGGAAGGCTGGAGAAAGCCAAGATTTCCTGTGAGCATCTGTGAGGATTGTACTAAGATCTGGCTAGTTGTGAGAGCTAAGGATCTGTATAATTCCTATGTATTTCCACCATGTATAATAATACAATAGTGTAGTTTTTTTAGCTGAGGATTTCCCCAAAGTATTTTCATGTGTATTGTGCCATTGATTGTTCTTCTTCTGGTTATATTGTTCAAATCGATCTTTAAGCTTCCACAAATTGATAGTAGAAGTAGGTTATAATATTCTACTTTGATTTATATTTCATTATCGGGTTAACCTACACAAATTTTCTACATGGTATCAGAGCTGGATTTGTAGAGATTTTCTACGTGGTATCAAAGCTGTGAACAATATACTGAGAAGAGAATTTGAAGTTTGAAGTTCGGGGTTGCAGTGCAAATCGAATTCATATCATACTTCAAGGTTGGCCAATGGCGTTCTATGACTTGAGACTCGAGTATGCCTTGGAAGGTAGACCAAATTACAAAGCATATAAAGATAGAATGGAGGCTGTATTAGAAGACAATGCCTTGAAGGAATTCATTAATCAGGAAATCCCAAAGCCAGCTTCAACTAATGCACAAAAGTTGGCTGAGTGGAAGAAGTGTGTGGCAAAGGTGAGATGGATCATCCTGGAGGGAGTTCGAGACCATATTATCTCAAGTCTCCATGGGAAGGATACTCCATTTTCAATGTGGAAGACATTGAAGGATCTCTACCAGAACAATAGCGACCAGAGAAAATTGGCGCTCAAGGATAAGCTTTGAAGAATCAAGATGGAGAAGGGCGATACTATTTCCACATATCTGAACAAGCTCACCACCTACAGAGATGAGCTTGGCAGTGTGGGAATAACTATTGCCAATGATTATATGGTGAGCCTCGCTCTCCTTGGCCTTCCAAAGAGTTGGAATAGCTACCGGGACTCTGTGAATGGAAGGGAGAAACTGCCGGATTGGGAATGACTGTGGTTAGATATTATGCAGGAGGAGATCAGGAGGAGCACACGAGATGGTTCTTCATCCAAGAATGATGATGAAGAAAATATGGCCTTAGCAAGTAAGGCAAAGAAAGGGAAGGGGAAGGCTTCCCATTTCAAATCGAATTCTTCTCATGGAGGGAAGAAGGGTGACATGTCTAAAGTAAGATGCTTTAATTGTCACAAGATGGGACTGTATGCGACTAATTTCCCATTGAAGAAGTCCAAGAAGGGATCCTTGAAAGGATTGGAAGGTGAGGCATTAGCCTCTAAGTTCAAAATGGACTTTACCCTCATCGCATGCATGGTGTCATCGATAATGGGTTGTGTCTGGTATCTTGAAGTAGAGCCTCATTCCACATGACTGGTGATAAAAATTTATTTAGTGCATTGGAGGAGAAAGACCTCAAGATGCACATAGAGATGGGTGACGATGGAAGGTATAATGTTTCAGGAGTGGGCATGGTTGCTTTTCAGAGGGAGCATAGAGCTCCTCTCACCTTAACAGATGTGATGTATGTGTCTGGACTGAAGAAGAACTTGGTATCGGTCACAGTGTTGGAGGAAAAAGGATACGATGTTGTCTTCAGTAAAGGAAAGGCGTTCCTAAGACACATAGCCACGAGTCAGACCAAGAGGATAGGGATTCAGGTGAAGAATCTCTATAAACTAGAGGTAGATGATTGTGCAACATTGAGTACGAAAGCATAATTGGTGCAAAGCCAAGATATTGGCGAGTTGTGGCACAGGTGGTTGGGCCATTTGCATCATGGGGCTTTGAAGATAATGCAACAGATATTTATAGGACTTCCCAAAGGTAAACTTGAGCAATTTGACACATGCAAAGGTTGTACCTTGGGAAAGTACACAAAGTCTTCCTTTCATGATTGAGACAGCCGAGCAGAGGCTATCTTAGAGCGAGTTCATACTGATTTGTGTGGACCATTCTCAACGACATCCACAGTGAAGAAAAAGGTATTATGTGATTTTCATTGATGACTATTCTCGTAAATGATGGATTTATTTCATGTAGAAGGACCAAACTATCACAAAGTTTTGTGAGTTCAAAGCTTTGGTCGAGAAAGAGTCAGGGAAGAAGATCAAGGCCTTGAGAAGTGACAATGGTGGAGAATATGTCTCTCAAGAGTTTAAGGACTTATGTGCAGTGAAAGGAATTAAATGAGAGTTGACGACACCTCATAACCCACAGTAGAATGGGGTGGCTGAGAGGAAGAACAAAACTATTGTAGGGGCAGCACGGGCAATGCTGCATGACCAAGGCATACCACTTCACTTGTGGGCTGAGGCATGCAACACAATGGTCTATTTGCAGAATAGAAGCCCACATCGCATACTTGGGATGAATACATCAGAGGAAGCTTTCTCCGGGAAGAGACCAGATGTGGGTCACTTCAGGATCTTTGGCTCATCGGTATATTGCCATGTGACAAAGGATGCACAGAAGGAGCTTGAGATGACAACATAGTTGGGGATATTTGTGGGGTACATTGATACACCTCACAACTATCAGGTGTACTTGCCTACTAGTCAGAGGACAGTGGTTCGCAGAGATCTCAACTTTGATGAGCAAAAGGCCATGCGAGTTTCCCTTGAGAGGGAGCTCCAACTACAGGATATGGAGGAACTATTGGTTCCTACGGAGGAGGAGCCTCAGACTGATGCAAAGAAACTGCATGCAGAGGTTCTAGGAGTGGAGACATCCACTCAAGCAGAGTCTTCCAGAGATGGATGGAAGCGCACAAGAGAATCTGACATCTTGTTCGAGGATGCGAGAGAGAATGTGGGAGCACCATCTTATTAGCGCAGAAAGAGGAGGTCACCTGAGAGGTACAATGGATACATGGCCCTTACTAGGGAATGTGTTGAGACTGAGCCATCTCCCTGATTTGGTTCCATATATAAAGTTTCAATATGTACCTTTTGTGTGTTTTTCACATTATGGAGATCAAAAAGTTGCTCCATTTGTAGTATCCATGTTGCGGGATCCTTGCCATCAAACTTCCTCACATCGATTTTTGGAATATGGTGGGTCTTCAATCTAACATTAGAGTCTATGAAATCATGATTAACATTTCTTTTGTTCTCATCATGAGTTTCCTTTACTACCCTTTCACCATTAGTGACCATTTCTTGTAGCAACTTATTAAAATTTATCTTCAATTCTTCCATCTTATCGTCCATGCCATTCATCTTAGCTTCCATCTTAGCATCCATGCCATTCATCTTAGCTTCCATCTTAGCATCCATGCCATTCATCTTAGCTTCCATGCCATTCATCTTAACTTGCATGCCATTCATATTAGCTTCCACGCCATTCATCTTGGCTTCATTTACCTTTAGTGAGAGTGAAATTTGTTGTACTTGGTCTTGGAATTTTGATATATCATGTTGCATTTCTTCCTCTTCTTCATGAGTCATGCTAGAGCTTTCAGGTTTCTTACTAGGTGTTTCCATTTTATTTCTTCGGGGCATTAATTAATGCTAATAATTCTTCACTATTCCCTTTGAATTCCTTCAAACTAATTTTTCCAACCAATCATATGCAAAATAAAAAAAAATACACACTTTTTTTTTTCACTTTGTAAGAGCTTGATATTGAATCTGTTGTATCTCTGTAGCCACGGATTTTGAATATCTGAAATCATATCTTTTGGTAGCCCTTTGAGTCCTCTTTCTAACCCCACAAGTCTGATCAAGATTGGATTCTCCAAGGAAGAGTTATGCCAAATCTCCCACGGTGACCTGATTATAGACTAGTTTAGTAGAGCGAACTTGTATGAGGTATTGCATCTCACTGTTTCAACCTTAGGTTCTAAAAATGACACTCACAAAAACTACAGTCCATCCTCTTTCTATAACTTCTGACGAAAATTCAATCTGATATTTAGAGCGAAAGTTATGACGATTTTCCCAAGGTGACCTGTTTGAAATGTAATTCGGGGGTCTGCAAAAACCCTAACTTCCTCAGATCATATCTCCGAGAATATAGTGAGAAAAGATCTGACATTTGGGCTTGAGGTTCAACGCATTTTTTTCTCAAATGGGTTTTTTTTTTTTTTTTTTTTTTTTTTTTTTTTTTTTTTTTTTTTTTTTTTTTTTTTTTTTTTTTTTTTTTTTTATCGCTTCTAAAATGTTGCAAAAAAAAGTTATGGCGGAAATTCCACGATGTCCTATTTGGAGTAGCGAAACCCTAGAATCCAAAGCTCTGATACCAAATGTTATGAAACCAACTCACAAAAAGATAGAAAAGATAGATCATCGCCTTAGAAATAAGCCTCTTTAAGGGGGAAACCTCCTTTACATTACAAAAATGAACAATTCTTAGATGATTCAAATGACAAAACCTCCTTTCTATATATAGGAGTTTAAGGGGTCACAATATAACCAAGTCGACCTAACAATAATAATATAGAGGCACAAAAATAACAATAGAGGGATTTTATGGGGCACAATAATAACAATATGGGGACAATAGGGGCACACCAATATTAACAAGGGATACAACTACAATAGTAATGGGGGAATCACTAGTATTATAGGGACCTAACAATCTTATATTGACTGGTGATGATCAGTTGATCGTGTCTTGCAGGGAGGACCTTGCAAGAGAATTCAAGATGAAAGACATGGGTCTTATGCATTACTTCCTTAGCATGGAAGTGTGGCAGAAGGATGGGGAGTTGTTTGTGTCTCAGGGGAAGTATGCCAACGAGATACTCAGGAGATTCCACATGGAGAAGTGCAAGCCCATGCAGACTTCTCTAGCAGGTAGCTGGAGGAAGGAGGTTGCTACTTAAAGAGAAGTGGTAGCGGCTACTGTGTATAAGCAGCTTGTGGGTTCTCTGATGTACTTAGTGAACACACGACCAGATTTGTGCTATGCAGTGAACCAGCTGAGTCAAGCGATGGTTCATCCTGCCAAGATGTTTTGGAAGGCAGCAAAGCATGTATTGAGATACCTTAGAGGCACATCTCAGTATGGATTATGGTACAAACGGATAGAGGGAGTGAAGCTACAGGGCTTCACTGATGCAGATTGAGCAGGGAGTCCACCAGATCGGAAGAGAACATTAGGAGGGATTTTCAACCTTGGGTTAGTAGCAGTTTCTTGGTACAACAGGAAACAAAGGTCGGTTGCACTAAGCTCGATAGAGGCAGAATACATGGCTGCAAGTCAGGCAGCATGTGAGGCCATTTGGATGCGGAAAATCCTAGTTGGTTTGTTTGATCAGAGGATGGATCCAACTGTGATCTATTGTGATAATCAGTGTTGTATCAAACTCTCTGAGAATCTAGTATTTCATGATAGGTCCAAGCACATCGACATCCGGTATTGTCATCTCATAGATTGTGTAGCGAGGAGAATCATGTTGGTGTAGTATATTTCAATAGAGGAGCAACATGCTGACAATTTGACAAAGGCATTGTCAAAGTGTAAATTCAAGTTCTATAGAGATAGGATCGGGGTGGCAGATAATCCCTTTCTTGTTGAGAGGGAGTGTTGAAATATGGCAACAAGAATATTCCAATTTAATTGTCCTTGAATTAAATTGTGAACTAAAATCAAATTTAGTCTTAACAACTACTTCGAAATAATTAATTATTTTATTTTAAATTAATTAGTTGGAGAAATTCAAGTTAGAAGTCTTTCTGAAGTCATGCAAGAGTTATCCCTTAAATTAAGGAGATAAGATTGAGTTATATTTGAGTTGTAATTAGTTAACTCAGTTTACTGAGTTAAGTCCAGTCAAATTAGTTTCAAAATGTTTGAGGAACTAACAGTGAGTTAATAGTTAGTTGATGCATTAATGCAGTCAACTAATGCTACTCTAGTTAACTAAAGATTCCCTCATTAGAAACTCAAGCATGTCTATTCTGAGAAAGACCCAGTTAAGATTAATGTTCAAGGATAGTGTACTATCAGTTGCATGTGTTTTCTCATGTAGAAAAATCATGCATGCAGTCAAGGATTTATCCTTGAGGATTGCACAGTTTTGAAGATTGGTTTTCCACTTGGTAACAGGAGAATTATCCACAAGGAACATCGCAAGAAAATAGGAGCTTGGAGGGCAAAGAGGAAGGCTGGAGAGAAGCCAAGATTGCTTGTGAGCATCTGTGAGGATTGTACTGAGAGATGGCTAGCTGTGAGAGCTAAGGCTTTGTATAATTCCTATGTATTTCCACCATGTATGATAATACAATAGTGTGGGGTTTTTAGCTGAGGCTTTCCCCAAAGTATTTTCATGTGCATTCTGCCATTGATTCTTCTTCTTCTGGTTATGTTGTTCATCTTGATCTTTAAGCTTCCATAAATTGATAGTAGAAGTAGGTTATAGTATTATGCTTTGATTTATATTGCATTATTGGGTTAACCTACACAGATTTTCTACAGGTCAAAATACCTTTATATATATCTGTCCAAGAGGGTTGAATAGGTGTCACTCTGGAGGGGGAGGTTCAATTGTCCAAGGAGGGTTGACTTGGTCATCCTTTGGACTAATGACTCAACATAAAACTATTTTTTTTCATACAAATTTCCAATGGGACATGACTCAAATACATTTTCTTTTGACTCATAATAAATTATTTATGACTCTTTTTGACTCTTTAAGCATGAAGATGTTATTTTTTCATATGGTTACATTGTTCTTTGCTTTGATAATTTCATTTCTTCATTAATACATCAAGTTCACCGCATATCATCATTACATTATTTAGATCTACACCATTCTTCATCAACATATGCAATTATATATAAAGAACATCATCATCATCATCATCATCATCAATGCAGTGGAACATAAAGGAACGATAGAAGAAAAGCATCCACACACATAGAGAACCTAGTGTTGATTTGAGACCAGGGAAAAACCCACTATGGGGAAAACCCTCGCAAATCTTCTTCTTCTTAGATTTTCATCAAATGATTCAGAAAAAGAGAGTAAAATGATCCATAGCTTCATCTATGCAACAAAATAACTATGATAGCCAAGAAACAGATCTAATCATGCTTATAATAAAAAACCTCATTCTGATGGATGTGATTTGTTGTCACTGACTGTAGTCAACTACTGGATACTGCTGAACGCTGTTGTCACTGAGTGGATTCTTCAGAATACTGAGATCTCATATTTGAGTCCTGGACACAGGGAGGAGGAGTTGTGCAAGCATCTATAACAATCCTGGATGCTCTCTGTGAACTGTATGCCAACTTCTGTGGTAGCCCGAATGCTCCCTAGACAATTCTAAGTGTGTTTTCGGGGACCAACTCACACATATGCTCCAAACCCTCGGACGCTCTCTTCCAGTTACTATGCACACATCTGGGACTGCCTGGATGCTCCCAGGACCACTTTGTGCGAGCGTTCGAGGACCGACACCTCCAGATCTACCTCTGAAACCTTGAACGCTCCCATAGGATTATGTGCTAGCGTATAGGGCTCTCTGGATGTTGTCTTGACTAGTGCATGCCATCATTCAGGAACTAAAATAGCCAGTTCTGTGCCAGCGTCCAGGAACGAGAAAACCTTAGATCAATGCGAGCTTCATCCATGATATTTTAGACCCTCGCGCGAACTTTCCTCTGACAGACCTGTGCGAACCAAGACAATAAGAGAAGAGAGGATGGTTTGATTAATGTGTCCAAATTATCTTGAGATATATTATTTATAGGATTTCAGGAGGGTCAACTTGGGGTTGAGGCTGACCTATCCAATTTAACATGTTGTTAGGGCCAACCTAACCTAATATACATGAGTGAGTAAATAAATTCAAAAATAAACTTTCTCTTTTCCAAATAAGGTGATATTTAGGTCGATTTTGGTCCTCTCGAAAATAGGAATCTAATGAAATCATAATCTAGGTCATTTGAGTTGTCAAAGGTGGAATTTGACCGTAGTTACAAAAATTAGCACCCCTCTCAACTAGGGAGAATTCCATGTACCAATATCCGTCCATTGATCAATATGCATTCTGGTATCTTCACATATCATCATTGATCATCTATGTCATGTAGTCATCATGCCATGACCACCTCAAGTATCTCATCATCACAAATCATCAATCTACATCTTGATTTATCCCTTGCATATTCCTACTTATCTCTTGATTTTTCTTGCTCATATCCTGAACATTCTCGAATCTAGAAGAAGAAGAATTTGTTACCAGAGGGGAGCTTAAGCTACCACCCTCTATCAATCAGGATGCTATCTAGAATCTCTGCCAACAGGTTACTACCTGGAATATCATGATCAATCGTCATCAGAGAGCATATCATCAAGGAGTACATCTCAACCTATAATCACATCAGGGAGCACATCTCGAATTGAAATCTCCTGGGGGAGCTATACATCTACAACCCCATATCGAGCAATAGGATATCTAAACACACAGGGGAGCACATCTCAACCGTGGGATCTCATCAGGGAGCTCAATATCAACATGGAATCACATAGGGTTATCTCAACCCTCCCTATTTCCTATTGATCTTCCCATCGATGACCTTGAATCATCATGTGGTAGAACACCTACATCAAAATAGACTTGGGTTGTACACCCCAAGTAAACTCTCAACTCGTTGGAAAAATGAGGATAGGTATTCTTGATAAGCCCTGCTTGTGTGTATGATGCCAACTGGGGTATACTCTGCAATGACCAAACATGGGAGCAACATTCTCCGACCCTATGAAGATAGGGAGAAACATCTCCAACCCTATGGGTTACATATAGGGGTGATGCCCTATTAAACAGAATTCCCTCAACCATAGGAGCCTTTATCTCAATTCCTCACCCTAGGAGCTTAGACAGGGAGGAAGAGCTAGCTCAATGTCCTCGATCAACATTGTTCTCATCATACTCAGATATGGTATTAACTTGTCTCAATAGCAGTTGTTTCTTGTTCATATAGGACATCAAATCAAATATCATGTTAGAACATAAATAATCATATAAATCACAAAAGGATACCATAATCATGCTCCCTCTCAAGGAGTTTCCAAACACAAGCCTAAGCTTGTTTCGAACAACTGCACTGTCTCAATATATGAGAGTATCTTGGTCCCAACTGTAAATATGGGACTTTCTACCAATCGGATCATAATGTATCCATGTCATATCCAGATCATTCTCATACAACTCTCCAAGGAGCTTCTTCATCCTGCCTCATAGTTAGCCATGCTAGCAACATCGTACTCATCCTCATTCGTACTATGGACCTCTCATCCAAGATATCATGGGAGATCTCATATTAAAGAAACATCCAAATGTGCTTAACAATAATCTCTATCAACAACAATACATCCATACAACCACATATCATAGGAGAAATATCTCAGCCTGAAAAATGGAATATCTCATGTAGATATTTCAAAGGATGCTTGGTGATAACTCTATGTGAATGAAGCGACTCACTTATGAATTTATTCAGGTTCTATGCACATCATATATAAATACAAATGGATGTTCAAAATGAAACATCAATGCTTCAATTAACAATCAGATGCCATGTCATGCTCAACAACATATTTGAACTTCAAATCAGAATATCCAAGGATTTGTATTTTCATTAATCAAAAACATTTTCAATAGATTTTCAATATATAATTTCTTTTCCAAATTCCAAAAATTGATTCATCATGCCATGACACATCATTTCAAGCTTCAAAATCTATCTCCCTCTGATTTAGATCATCTAAGGCCCATCACCTGTCAAGGGTAGACCATCAAGATATAAAACCAAAACCATAATCAAAATCAAATCCATACCTTGGAACTCATCATCTTGACTTCATCAAATAACTGTCAAATATAGACATATCTGGTTTAGAGATCTTTCTTCATGCAATTCTCTAAGAATAACACCTTGCATAAATCAATTTTGTACCATAACACCTTGCATAAAGTTTAGAATTCAGATCACAACCATTATCAAAGTCATCAACATCACAATATTAGTTCTTTCAATCCAGGAGATAGGTGGAGCTCATATCAAATATTGACTTCTTTTATTATCATGCCAACAAGTTGTCATCAACCATGCATTATCAATCCAAAATTTATCAAGTCATTCTCATAATCATAATACAAGTCATTTCTGTCACTAGGTTCAAATGCATACACCAAGGATGAGTCATGCAGGTTTCATGCTCATGCTGAATCAAAACTATTATTACTTCAATCATTGTGCTAGGAACAAGGAGGGCAATACAAAATAATTTTTCCCAATACCCACACAAGTCATTATTCCCACATAGCATAGACATCAGGGCAAATCAATAATCGTCAAATTAGATCATTAGTCATCAGGACAAGTCTAATTTTGCTACTGTAGAGAGATCTATCGTCAATATATATCTCAATCATCAATTCAAAGTTATTTTCAAGCATCATGAAAACACACTGTTCATCTATATCAATCATCCAAATCATGCCAACCTATTGTAGCACAAACACAGTGACATATCTATATGTATGTCTCAGTCACCTGCAAACCCAAGTTCAGTCTACATGTTCATGTTATGGAAAACCTTCAATATTTTCCTAATTCCAGATCTTGTTATCTGCAACATATCTATGGAACTGAAATCTTCTAGGTGACCATCCGATTTCATGCACAATACCTCATTTTCATGTGATCAACAATTTAACCCAACAACTTCAGAAATCAGATTACAGTGGCAAAATATGTCAGAGACATCTTGATTCTAAGTTTAGACAGTTCCTGGAAGCTTCAGATGATGGTCAACTATGGTCAAACCCCTAGACGCTTCCTTCAAGTTAGCATGGGAGCGTATTTAGTTGCTTGGATGCTCCCTGGACCTTAGCATGCATGCATCTAGGGATGAAATCTCCTGTTTCTGTGCCTGTGTCCGGAACAGAAACCCTAACTTCTGTACAATCTTTAGATCTGAGACTTTTCTGTAGATCAATACTGCCAGGTGCACATAAATCATATTTCATTAGTAAAAAATGCAAATAGTAGTTTGAGAAGAGATTCTCCCTCTGACTGGGGTTCTACTTCATTCATCTTATTTCATGTCATCAACCTGTATCTACTAGAGTCATGAAACAACAGATCTGTTAGATCATAAACATATATCTATTATGGCTATGACATCAATCTTTCATCAAAGGTTAGACTCAAAGCAATATATCATATCTCAAATATTATGAGCACTTTTTATCAAGTCACTTCATCAAGTTAGGACATTCAATTTAACCGTATGCCATTGAGACAAGACCACAGGTAGTAAGAGATCTAGAATATCAATCTCATATTTATACCTCTAGTATCAAGGTTACCATGCTTATCATGATCAATGAGATCAAGTTAGGTCATTTAATAAAGCTTTACCAAAACAACAAGAGTGTGAATCCCTCTTTCCATATGATTCCATCATGCTTATCACAAGAATTATCAGCAGACTCACATATAGGAGTCAATGAGCTATCCTTCTATATGAAATCCATCATGACAAGTATCAAGAGTATCACTTACTAAAGTCAAGGTGCTAGCCTTCTTTATAGGATCAAGTTGTACAAAGGATGGATGTTAGCCAAACATCAAGTGTATCAATGTATCAACATTAGGCAACCTCATAAAATTCAAGAAGATCGAAATGTTGAACACTAGGTGCATCATTTCATCATAAGAAACATAGATCCAAGTCACTTTCATATGCATGTGTGAGTCATCAAAGAAAGAGACATTCTCATCATACCTTAGGGCTTACCTAGTCATCAATGTTATTACTGAAATACAACATACCATGCATATCTTGTGGTATTCAAATCCCTGTGCACCTTCTCATAGGGAGCCTGTAGTGCTTGTCACATTTTCATCAAGTACCTATTTACCTCTTTCCAGATCTAGCCATCCTTACTGCATATCAAATGATCCTCAAGAGATCCACTTATCACATCTCATCAAGGAGGTTAGAAACATGCATATACTCAAATACATATGCAAGAAGTATAAGTAATAAACATAATCATCAGATCCATAGGTCTAAACAAAAGTGAGAGGCATCATAAGTTTAGAAATACTTATCTTCAATGAGAGGTGATCCTCTCCATATTGAAACAATCTTCAAGGTCCATCAATGTCCATGGTCCCTATACCAATGTTTCCTTCAATTATCCAACTAGGTCTGCTAGGGATTATCCCATCTAGGGATTCATCAAATATTTTTCAAGTGATTGAGCATATTCACATTGACCAGCTAGGTTCCATATCTCATATTGTTTCCATAAACCAGGGTTTTCTCTCCAAAACTAACCCTATATAATCCATCAAACTCTAATAATCAAATTGCCAGGGTTTTATTCAAACCCTAGAATTCTTTTAGATCTCCACCATCCACCTTTTGCTTCCATCAAAGTTATCATCATCGGGGTGATCTCCATGAATTTTCTTCAACTCAACTCCGATACAATGTTAATTTTTCATAGGGCTACATTGTTCTTTTCTTTGATAATTGAATTTCTTCATTAATACATTAAGTTCACACCATATCATCATTATAATATTCAAATCTACACCTTTATTCATCAACATATGCAATTATATAGAAAGAACATCATCATCATCATCATCAATGCAATGAAACATAAAGGAACAATCGAAGAAAAGCATGCACACACATAGAGACACCAGGATTGGTCTGAGACCAGGGAAAAACCCATTATGGGGAAAACCCTTGCAAATATTCTTATTCTTAGACCGTCATCAAATGATTTAGTGAAAGCTATTACAATGATCCATAACTTCATCTATGAAACAAAACAACTATGATATCCAGGAAACATATCTAATCATGCTTATAATCAAAACCCTCATTCTTATGGTTGTAATGTGTTGACATTGACTGTAATCAACTGTTGGATACGTCTAAACACTGTTGTCACTGATAGGAATCTTCAGAATACATATATCTCATCTTTGAGTCTTGGACGCAGGGAGGAGAAGTTGTGCAAGTGTTTATAACAATCATGGATGCTCTCTGTGCTATATGCCAACGTCTATGGTAGCCCAGATGCTCCCTACACCATTATGAGCATGCATCTAGGGACCAACTCACTAGATCTGCTCTAAACCCTCAGACACTCTCTTACAGTTATTGTGTGTGCATCCAAGACTTCCAGGACACTCTCAGGACCAGTCTATCCAAGCGTCCGGGGATCGACACCTCCAGATCTACCTCTGAAACCCTAGACACTCCCATAGGATTTTATGCCAAGGTCTAGGGATCTTTGGATGTTGTCTTGACCACTGTGTGCCAACGTCTAGGGAATAAAATGCCCAGTTTTGTGCCAGTGTCTAGGAATCAGAAAACTCTAGATCAGTGCGAGCTTCATCCATGAGATTTCATACCCTCGCGAGAACTTTCCTCCGACAAACTTATGCGAACTAAGACAATAAAAAAAGAGAGGATGGATTGATCAATGTTTTCAAATGAGCTTGAGGTATCTTATATTTATAGGCTTTCATGAGGGTCCACTTGGGGTTGAGCCGAACTTTTCCAATTTAACATGTGCTTAGGGCCGACCTAACCCAATATACATAAGTGAATAAATAAATTAAAAAATAAACTTTCTCTTATCCAAATAAGGTGATCTTTAGGTCGATTTTGGTCCTCTTGAAAAAAGGAATCTAATGTAATCATCATATTGGTAATTTGAGCTGTCCAAGGTGGAATTTGACTGCAGTTGAAAAAATTAACAAAAGAACATGCTTTGACAAAAATATATTAAATACATGAATGACAAATTTACATTATAAATACCATAGCTGGTTACAAATTCAACACCCATGAGAGATATAGGAGAATTAAAAAGTTGATAGTATCAATAAAGGGATATTTCATTCACACACTAAGTTAAAAGAATTGGATCACCTCCCCAACTCTAAATCTCTTTAAAAACAAACTTAATTCAATTAACTAAGCTCCTCCATCATGAGGTTACAAAATAATATTTTATTTTGGTTAGGACTTTTGGGATAGGAATACAAATAACCTCCCTTAGTAATTTTAAAAAAAATATATAAGTTATCTTTTTATGGAGCTAAAATCCTTCATCATCTAGTGTAAGTAAACGATAGTGTCAAGAAGAAACACGTGAAGGGGGAAAGGCTTTGACTTGTAATTTTGTGAATCTCCTTGAGGCTTCAACTCTTGGTTGGGGTCAAAGGTTCACACCCATAAGTTGAGATTCTCTTGCACACATTGAATGAATGTAACTTGGTGGAAAAATCATAGTTAATCTAACCAAGGTGGCAGTCACAGGACACCATTGCACTTGGAGATGGTTTCGAATGACTACTGGCAATTCCAACCATTTCAGAATGTGCCTCTAATATACTCATTATAACCATCCTTCCAACCTTCACTTGATTTATGCCAATAAATTTGTGCCTCATTGTAGAAAGATCTTGGAAGACTTAGTTACTTTTTGAGTGTAAGAACACTAAGTCTCATAGAATATTGAGATTTTATGTTGTGTTTATTTTCACAAACACAAGAATATTTTTTAACTGATCAAACTATTAAACTACATAGAAATTGAAGAAACATTGATATGATGCTTCTTTACTAATTTTTTAGTTTTGGTTCTAATTCTTTGACTCAACCAATTTACTTTGAAACAACTCTCAACCTCCTCACTCAAAAAACTAACTTTATCACAATTAAATAACAATAAGGGACCCTCTAGCATCCTCAACATTCTTGGTGTTTGTGACACCTTCCACCAGTATTGGGAGGTGATCCCACATGATACAACTAATTAATATATGTACCCATCTCCCCCCAGGTTTCTCTTTGGGAAAACACCATGTTAGAGTTATGTTAGTAATTCACATAGGAATATGGGAATGGAAAAGTCATCTATGACATCAACCACCTCCAACTTCGCACAGCTAGAGTCAAGAATATCCCTATTGTGCCACCTCTCTCTCTAATCAATAAAACTCCACCATAATCCAATCTAAGAAAAATATGGGGGTCACATCCACTCTAATATGTGGCCATATAACACCACACTCTCAAAGAAAAAACTGCGCAATACAGATCCAAAGGGGAACTCTGCTAACTGACCACACACACAGTATTGTGTCATCTAGTCTATGACACAACCCTCACTAGGTGCACCCTCAAAACCTAGATAATCTTCTCTAAAACCCCCATTTCACCTCAGTAATTCTATTTTTAGTTGTAGTGATGTACATCTAATGATTAATGCAACAATAACATTAATCCCCACATCTTTGGTGCTATCAATCCGAATGTCCCCACTCATCATCAAGTTGAGACCACCACATTATTTATGTAACCACTCTTGATGTACTCCTATTTGTTTAGACAAGAACGCCTCTACTCTTGGTTGTAAGCCTATCGTGAAGTAAATATACAACTCCATAGTCAAAGCCACCATCTTCATATAAACCTCAAATTATCCATAATGTGGTCTCCAGAATCCCACTAGAAACTCTAATAACACCTCCTAAGAGTGGATTAGAGTGCATTGAATGAACTTCCAAAGTCCCCAGTGGATGAAATCCTACCTTATAAAAAGGTGCCTCACTAAAAAATCCTAAATGTCACTATAGTCCTACTCTCACCAATGGGATGGCATGTTGAATCTCAATTATTTCACATCAAAAATTTAATGTCATGATTCTATTAAAAAAAAAATCCAAGAAACAACCTGCTGTTTCTGCTACAACACTCTCCAAAATTTCAATACATTCGCGTTTTAGAGCCTACCTTATTGTCGTATCAAATGTCGCCTTGGTCATCAAGTGTTTGTTGTTGTTTTGTGTTATTTGATATGTCTCAAGTGTTCTTAAATGTTCTCAAGTTTTGTCACATTGATTAAAACATCCTTATATTCATTGTATGGTCATAACACCTTTGCTATTGTAAAATGACACTTTCGGGTCACAATCACACACATTTCATTGTTTCTACTTGGGGAATGTGCATAAAGTAGAGCTTTGATGTATATTCATTATTTATCAAGCTTGTCTAAGTTTTCCTGATGAGTTAGTATGTGTCGCCCATGGTGTTATATCTAGAAATCATCTTTCTCACCCCATGACCAATCATCCAGACTTAGAAAAAATTTGGATGTAAAGCAAGCCCATTAAGGCCAAGAGCGCATGAGCACAGCTCAAAGGCTTGATGGGATACCCTTCATTGTTCAAAGGTGCACTTTGTGCCATCCGGGAGAGATAGGAACAGTCCAAAAGCATGAATCCCCTTCCTTGTTTTGAAATGCGCCCTCCAAATTGACTAAGTCTTCCTTGAGCACACTCCTTTGACTCGAAGAAGTGCACCCTCCTTGAGCGCACTGGCGCACCCTGAAGACTCGAAGTTCAATATTCATCCTTCCCCCATGAACACTACACCCTCCTAAACTTCATGAGCATACTAGCGCACCTGGAAGACACGAAGCCCCAAACTTCAGCCTTCATAAGTGTGACCTGCTCCATTCCTAAGGTCTATTGAGCGCATGAGCACACCCCGAAGGCATGAAGACTTAACCTTCAACCTTCGGGAGTGTTCCCTGCACCCTCCCTCTCTCGCTTGAGTGCATAACACTCTTGGGAAGCCTGAAGTCTTCCCCTTCGTCCTTCAGACTTGCGACATGCGCCCTACCTTGATTGCTTTCTTCCTAAGGGTGCATGAGCACATGCCGAAGCCTCAAAGCTCCTCCTCCTAATCCTTCAGCCTTTCAGAGTGCGCCCTTGCACTGTGAAGATTTTTTAACCATTTTATGTGCACTAAAAAGGAACTAAAAGGAAAATATGCATAAAACTTGGTAGAGTAGGGGATTTTCATAATGATAGTTTCTCATCATGAGCAATTGTAGAAACAAGTATTCTAGGGACCTCATGGTAAGCACACACAAGGAAGATCGAGCAAAGAGGATAAACAAAGGAAGCATAGAAAGAACCAAGAACACACCAAAACGATGATTATCAAAGAACCCTAAAGACTCCAAGACTGAAGACCCTTTGGAGGGTGGAATCACTATGATCAGAAGATGAACAAAGAAAAAACAAAGTGGCAACTATGTCACCACTGAAGCAGATCCATGTCATTATTCATTATTAGTGCCAATCATCCAAGATGGCGAGGTGTCTAGTTTCATCATATGATGATGTCAAAGTCAAGATGTAATATTGTAATCATTTTAAAGGACAAAAAATTAGAAGTCCAAGAGTCATGTGTGAACTCAAGAGTCATGGAAGTCCAAAGGACATGCAATACCAAAAGTCATATTTAATTCCAAAATTCATTTGGAACTTCAAAGGTTGTAGAAGTCTAAATGTCACTAAAAGTTAGAAATTCAAGAGACATGAGGATATGAAAGGTCACTCCTCAAGTTATAAATAGATCCTCATTACTCATGTAAAGAAATTTCAACCTTGGATTCTCCCATAAGGCATAAGATAGATAAGTTCGTACTTCTGGGGAGCAAGTAGTGGCTCCAACGCTCCACTATTGGAGCAAGTGATGTTCATTGTATTCATGCATCTTGGGACTTATACTTAATAATTAAAACATGATGGCTAACACTCTTTTCATACATGGATTATGAATTTTTGTAAGACTATTCTATGAATGCTTATGATTCATGTTTTCTTTCACCAGTACTAAGGTAGTTGAACTATTTAAGTTATTTTAGTGCTTATTCTATTCATCGCGTCTTTGTGTACTATTCCACTGGATTTTAGACGAAACGTTCCTATTTATGTGCGTATTTATTAGGGTGGTACTATTACCTCTCTCTTAAATGCTCATCCCCCCCTGTGTAGTAGAAGAACCTTGACGCACTTGTAATTGAACATTCACTAGGCACACTTGCTTGCTTTTCGAAGGAACATATGCGATTTACTCTCTTGCTGACAGCTAAAGCTGAGGAAGATATTTAAGTAGACGAAAGTCAAGTCATATTACGGATTGGGTTCTCATTCCAAACAGTGTGAGGTCTAATTGGGACCACATATCAAGGAGACCCCCTTGAATGTTGGCAAGTCCAACATTGTCAACATTTCTGGCACTAGAAGAAGGGAAGCAATATTTTTATGGCTGATAAATCCACCCACCCATAGTATACTTCCTCTGGACAAGGAAACAACATTCCTAACACCTCTTTGACTCATATTTCTGAAGTAGGTAGACCTTCTCAACTCGGACTTGAACAAATTTATGATGTTTCTTACGAGCACATCTGGGAAATGTGGCCTATAACCTATCGCTTTGCGAATTATATTGGATTAATTCCTGGAGCATATAATCTTCTTTATTTTTTGAAGAAGAAAGAAACAACTCCTACCAGGATAGTGGTTTATGCAGTGGAAGATTTGGTTTTTGCAATCCTTGAAGAGTTAGTGGAATTTGTATACAACACAGAAAAACCACAACAACCTCCATATTATAATGAGGGTGACAGGGACAACATTGTGCTCTTAGTTGAAACTTTCCATGCGTTAGGTGGTCTTGGATAAGATTCCTCATATTTTGAAGAATATGAGGAGTATAGGGATGAGAACTTGACAGGCCAAGGTCTGGACTGGATGACTGAAGGCCCACTTCCCCTTCTGGGTATTTTACATAAGATGCCAACACACCTGAAAAAGTAGTTAACACAATATGACCCTAACAAGGCAATCAAAGTGGAAGACCATTTGGATAACTTCTACCTACACCTGTCGAAACTCGAGGTATATTATGATGATGTTGCATGTAGACGTTTTCCTTGTACCTTAGATGGTGGAGTAGCTACTTGGTATCATAGTCTTCCCACAAATTCAATTCAAAATTGGAGGGGGCTTAAAAAGTTGTTCCTTCAAAGTTTGTTGATGACAAAACCCCAACTATGTTATTAAAGGAGTTAGGGAATACGAATATAGGGGAAAAAGAAAAGGTCAAGGATTTTAATAAGAGGTTCAATAATGTGTTGAACTAATTTCCTCATGATAGGACATCTCATGCCTCCATCATGATTGATTATTACACTTTAGCCTTGCTGACGAGCATTTCACAGTTTGTAAAGAGAGTCGCAAAATAAATTATGACACAAAATTTTGAAGAAGCCATCAGAGTTGAAAATGACTTGCATATGATTAGAGTCATTGTCAACGATGAATCATCCAAGTACTCTAAGGAGACAGGTAAAAGGTCTAAAGCCTCTTTAAGCAAGTCCAAAGATAAATAAGCTATCAATATTGAAAACTTGACTAGGACTATCAAGACTCTATCCAATGAGTTGGTAGAGTTAAAACAAAGGACAAGTGAGACCACTATCAACAACAAGCCCCCAAAGTTCAAATTCCTAAGAACGACTAATAACAATAACAATAACAATAACAATAACAATAACAATAATCATCCAACTAAGTCTTCACAGAGCTCGAATGTCGTGTTGAATGTCAAAAGAATGGGCATGGACCAATATTGTTCGTTTCATTAAGAGTATCATTCAAAGAAGACATGCCCATAATGGAATGACAACATGAATGCACTGGATACACACATTATTGAATCAGTGCTTTAAGATGAGTAGAATGAGAAAACGAAAGAAAAGGAAGAATTTGCTGTGGCTGAAGAAACTATGGGTGTCAGATATACAGTAAATACTTTCAATTGAATGTTCACTGCCAAGAAGAAAAAAACTAAGGAACCACCACTGAATGAGGCCCTAGATAAGAAGAAAAACAATTGATATAAGTTGAGAGTTCAAGTGCCTGTTCTTGAACAAGAGATGATGAGGAAAAATTTGAAGGAACATATGTTAAGGAAAATCACACCGCTTGTCAACCAAGCTCAAAACAAGTCTGGAGATGCGGCCATAGCAAAGAACACTCCCTCTAGCAGTAAAACCAAGTATACTATTCTAGAAGTAGCAAACAAAGTTATTCTTCCAGACAATTTGGTGAAGCATGTTGTGCTAGACTATAACATAGTGGAATATATGAAGAAATATTGCACAAATATTTCTATATTTTAGTTTACAGGGATAGAAAGCCAACAAGAACTTCTTGTCCAAGCACTTTCTCAGTCCTCATAAAGTAATAATTCTTCTTCTTCCCACAAGGTCTCTCGTAAGTCTTCTGGCCCCCTAGAATCAATTCTCAACTCTTTAACATTAGAAGTTAATACTCTTTTCCCTCTGTTTCTATTAACATTTGAATTTTTCAATTACAATATTCACAATTGTTTAGTTGATTCTGGTGCATCCATAAACGTAATTCCATTATTAATTTCCAATAAAATCAATGCCACATGGGATAAGACCTATGCACAAATTATTCAGTTGGACAAGTATCTTGTCCAAGCTATTGGAGAACTTAGAAATGTTCTCATTCACTCATCATCTGATCACCGAGTTCACCAATGTATAAACATAGTGATTGTGGACATCTGAGAAGCCTATGGTGTACTTCTAAGTAGAGACTGGCCAAGCAAAATACAGGGGTATTTTTCCACTAACTAGTCTCTTTTATGGCTTCCATATAGGGGCAAGAGTAATCAAATTTGTGTGGAATAAGAACCTTACATGAAACACACTATTACACTTTTGAAGGGAAAAACGAGCATGTTGATTTCACAGATCTAATTTTTGGGAACTGCTTTTTAGAAATCGACCTCGGGTGCTACCTTGCACAACCATCACCCATCCCACTAGATATACAACTAGAAATCCTTCCTTCTCCATCTGGTGAAAATGAATTATTTAATATAAATGTACAGAGTAGTAGTAATATTAGTATTAGTAGGAATAAAAAGGAAGGACACAACTTAGTAGCTAGTGATTTTTGGACTCTTTATTTTGATGGTTCTAAGGCGTAGGACAGTTCTAGAGCCAGTTGTGTCCTCACATACCTGCATAACAAGAAGCATATACTTTCATGCCATATGGAGTTCGAGTGCATTAGTAATACTACAGAATATGAAGCACTCATGCTTGGATTGAAGAAAGCTATAGACCTAAAGGTAGAGCTCCTAAATGTAATTGATGACTCAAAGGTAGTCAGTCGTCCAGTACGAGATAATATACACTGTGTTTCACCTCGTCTCAAAAGTTACCAGAAGGAAGTATGGCATTTGATAAATCATTTTAAATATTTAAATATCGTTTATGTTCCTAGAGTTAGAAATGCAATATAAAATACACCAGTGAATGATGCTGCTAGGATGTCACCATTGAAAAATGGTTTTTCTATTGAAATTTTATATAAACCATCTGTACCTGAAAATGTCACTAATTTATGCGTTTTTAATGATGACCAACATATACTACACTTCATGGCGAATGCTGACGTATTAAAAAATTCCACCATAGAGGAGGATGAGCATGAGTAGGCTCTGCAAGAAGCATCCCAAGAACTAAAAGGAAACACTATGCCAAAAGGTGCAGTGTCCCTGGAGAAACCATATGACTTGTAGAACTGATTCAGAGGGCCTACTAACACAAAGAATCAAATTTTGAAGATTGCATCTAAATAAGTCAACCTTTGAACACAAGGTCTGAAGTATGTGAACCTCGATACTTGTTGTTCCTCTAAGGAATGAAAAGAATTTATCTGCCTATTCGAGTAGTATCGAGACATGCATGGACATATGACGATCTAAAGACTTATGACACTCATATCGTCCAACACGTAATTTCTATAAAAGAAGGGGTGAAACCATTCTAACAGAAACTATGGAAAGTCCATCCAACACTGGAACCCCTCATGCAAAAGGAATTGAGGAAGATGTTGGATGCCTGGATCATTTTCAAAGTTAGAAATTCCAAGTGGGTTCCCAACTTGGTCCCAATAAGAAAGAAGTCTGGTGAAATATGTTTATGTGTATATTTTCAGAATCTTAACATGGATTCTAACAAAGATAACTATCCATTTCCATCCATGGAGAAAATACTCCAGATAGTATCTGGGTCTGAAATTTTTTCACTACTAGGTGGATTTTTAGGCTACAATCAAGTGCTAGTAGAAGAACCTGTTAGATTGAAAACTACATTCCAAACTAAATGACTCAAGATATTATCTGGGTTTGAAATGTTTTCACTACTAGGTGGAATTTTAGGCTACCATCAAGTGCTAGTAGCAGAACCTGACAAATTGAAAACTACATTCCAGACTAAATGGTGAACGTTCACCTTCAAAAGAATTCCATTTGGAATTAATCAATACTAGTGAAAATTTTCATAGAGTGATGGATATTTCCTTTCGTGGCCTTATAGGCCAAAGAGTTGTTGTTTATTTAAATGATGTTACTATGTTTTCAAATAAAATATCAGATCATGTACATCATGTAAAACAAATATTTGTGTGATGTCTAAAGTACGGGACTTCCATGAACTCTAAGAAGATCATCTTTGGTGTGTCTAAAGGGATTCTACTAGGGCACATCATAGCAAAGAGTGTATTCAAGATTGATTCCCAGAGGGTCAAGGCTATCACACAGATCCTATTTCCAATGAACAAGAAATCCATGTAGTATTTCTTAGGGAAAATCAATTTACTCAAATTATTCATCTATGGTTGCACACAAATAGTCAAACCTATATAGGAGATGATAAGGAAAGATGCAGTATATAGATGGGACAAATGGGATAAAGATGCTTTTGCTCAGATCAAACAAGATATCGTCGATGCACACATACTATTTAGCCTAGATTATGGCAAAGATTTCTTGCTCTATACATCTACTTCACATTTTTCAATTGCAGTCATATTAACTCAAAAGGACATTGAAGGAAACGAGCAAGCTATTTATTTTATGAGCGCTAGTCTACAAGGACTAGAATTCAATTACCCTACCATCGAAAAAGAAAGCATATGCAATATACAAGGAAGTGAAGTATTTCAGGCCCTATTTACTATAAGCATATACAGCTATATTTGTACCTCAACCAACAGTGAAAACCCTACGCGTACAATAAGAGTTGGTTGAGCAGAGGGATAATTAGATGAACTCTCTTCAAGAATATGATATGGAATTCAAACCGGTTCATGCTATAAAGGGTCACAACCTATGCAAACTAGCAGGAAAAGCAAAGGATGCTCTCGAACAAGATCTTTCAGGATGGGAGTAAGAAATAGAAAGGTACAATATTGATCACGTTCCTTCGTCCATGTCCACAATGCCTTGGTACATAGATCTATGCCAATTTTTGGAACATGGCACCTTGCCCTTGCACTTATCGAACAAACAGAAAAGGGAAATTCATTTAAGGGATTTATCATGCCAATTGGTCTATGGAGTACCTTTTTGGTAGAACCATAATTTTTCTAAGGTATCTTGAGCCCCAAGATATGCAGAAGGTCCTTAATGACTTATACGATGGATCAATAGGTGGCCACTATGTAGGTGACACTACATCACACAAATTTATAAGGGTTATTTATTATTGTCCCAATCTTTTCAAAGATGCACACGCTTATGTCTAAAAGTGTCAAGCTTGCCAAAAATGTGTTGGTTGTGATCAAAGATCAGTCGCCTCACTGCTCCTAGTAGAATTTGAAGAACCATTCCAACAGTGGGGCCTTGATGTTATCAAAGAGATATTTCCCCACTTGTTAAAGCAACAATGATGTATCCTCACAACTATAGATTACTTCACCCAGTGGTCAGAGGAAGTTCCTCTCAAACAAGTGAATGACCAGGAAGTCATTCATTTTTTGCAACAAAACATCATAATCAGGTTTGGCATTCCCATGTTAGTTTTTTCGATAATGCAATATAATTTTCATATTTAAGACTTTATGAATTTGCATTGGAAAATGCGATTGTTTTAAACATGCATCTAATTATTATCCCCAGGGAAATGGCCTAGATGAATCAACAAATAAAAGTATTATTTGCATAACTAAAAATACCATTTTCCCTAAGCAAAATAATTGGCATAATGCTTTGACTAATGCTCTCTAGGCTGAGCATGTAACTCCAAAGCCTTCCCTGAAAACCTCACCATAATTTATAGTGTACGGTAAAGAAGCTATCTTGACGCCAAACCTATATCTCCTAGCCTTTCAACTCTCCTAGGAGTCACAAGGAAAATCTTGCATACTGGTTTAGAGTAAGATAGATACTTTTCTAAAACTTGAGGAAGAGAGGCTCAATGCTAAAGACCGATTTGCCATGCATTAGAGTCATATAAAGTGTTGGTTTGACAAAAAATCAGCAAGCACAAAGAGCTTTGATGTGGGAGGCCTAGTTCTAAAATGGGATAAAAACCATGAGGACACAGGTAAACACACTAAGTCCTAGCCATGATGGATTGGACCATTCACAATTGAACAGAGGTTCGGCCACAACACCTTCAAGATGAAATCTTTCGATGAGAGGATTGACCCCCTTCCCATAAATGGATGAGACCTTAAGCATTATTTTCAGTAGAAGCTACGAGTTGCGCTTCCTGTACATATTGTTTTGTGCTTTATTTTTCTTTTGTTTATGTCAGTAGTGTGTTTGTTATGTAGTCATGTTGTGTCGTGTCTTGTTGTCGGTCATTGTACATAAATAAGACTTGTGTGTAAAGTGCATGGCTCAAATACTTTTTATTGCAATCAGAGAGAATTGTGACAACTACAATGCTTGGATTTCTTTTTATTCTCCTTCTTTGTTTGGGAAATGCCATAGGTTGAGGTAAGTCTAGATGGAAAATATGATTCTTCTAATAGAATTCTAAGGGACCCTCTTAGATTCACACTTATGTTAGTGCCTTAATTGCTCAACTTGGTAGGCATATACTTGTGTGTTAATGCTTGTCCAATCTAGTAGAGAAGGGATAAATGGAAAATATAAAGCAAGTAAACTTGAATCAGAAGACTTAAAATACTTCTCTGAAGGGGAAACCTCCTCTACTCTTAATAAGTCAGGATCCCTCTTTTGCTCATTGAATATAATAAGTGTCGATGCATAGTTATATAAAATAAATAAATAAAGGGTGAAAAAAGAGAAATGATTCCTATGCAGGTAGGTGAAGCAAGCGACTTCATCAGGGTACTATCTAGGATTGCTCGCAGTGAAGCAATGCTTGTGCCCATGAAGTGACTTTGTCGGGGTGCTGTTCAGGCCTCCTGGCAGTGGAGTAATGCCAAAGATGAAAAATCTATGCTTTGAATATTATAAACACATTGCGCACATTACCCTTTCTTGAATTGAACTGATTGCGATACAATGTTTCTTTGTGTGAGTTCAACCAAGTAGAGAAAAGAGAGGATGCTATGGATGAAACCAAGTCGAAAGGGGGAACTTGGGGCAATCAATACTTCCTAAAGGTATGAACCTTAACTGAAAGTTATTCCCAGACAAAGAAGTTTAAGTCCACCCAATGTGTTGCCAAGTGTTGTCGCCACTACAACACCCTCCAAAATTTCACTACATTCACATTTTGGAGCCTACCTTATTGCCATATCAAATTTCACCTTGGTTTTCAAGTGTTTTTTGATATGTCTCAAGTGTTCTTTAATGTTCTCAAGTGTCGTCGCATTTATTAGAGCATCTTTATATGCATTTCATGGTCATAGCACATTTATTGTTGTAAAACAACACTTTCGGGTCGCAGTGGCACACACTTCATTGTTTGTACTTGGGGCATGTGTATAAAGTGGCATTTTGATGTATATTAACTGTTGATCAAGCCTGTGTAAGTTTTCTTGATGATTTAGTATGTGTTTCCCATGATTTTATGTCTAAAACTCATCTCTCTCACCTCATTACCATTGACTTACTAATCATCCAGGGTTAAACAAAATTTAGTTGTAAAGCGAGCCCATTAAGGATAATAGCACATGAGAAAAATCCGAATCCTTGATGGGAGACCCTTCATTGTTCAAAAGTGAAACCCATTCCCTACTGGAGAGCTAAGTACACTCCAAAAGTACAAATCCCCTTCCCTGTTTTGAACTGTGTCCTTCAAATTAATTAACTCTTCCTTAAGTACACTCCTTCGACTTGAAGAAGTGTGTTGTCCTTGAGTGCACTCCTTCCACTTGAAGAAGTGTGACATCCTTGAGTGCAATGATGCACCCCGAATACCCGAATCTCAATATTTCAACCTTCTCTTATGTGCCCTGCGCCCTCCTGAACTGCTTGAGAAAACTGGCACACCCTGAAGACTCAAAGTTCAATCCTTCAACTTTCTTCTATGCGCCCTATGCCCTCTTGAACTACTTGAGTGCATTGGCACACCATGAAGGCACAAAGTCCCTGTCTTTAGCCTTCAAGAGTGTGCCTTTCTCCCTTCTTGAGGCCAATTGAGGGCATGAGTGCACCCTGAACGCATGAATCCTCAACCTTCAGCCTTTGGGAGTGTGCCATATGCCCTCCCTCTCTCCCTTGAGTGCATAATGCACTTGGGAAATTTAAAGCCTTCCCCTTCATCCTTCAAACGTGTGACATGCATCCTACCTTGATTGCTTTCTTCCTTAGGGCGCATGAGTGCATGCCGAAGCCTCAAAGCTCCTCATCCTAGTCCTTAAACCTTTCACAGTGTGCCCTTGTTCCCTGAAGCTTCTTTAACCTTTTAAGTGCACCAAAAAGGAAATAAGAGGAAAATATGCATAAAACATGATAAAGTAGGAGATTTTTAGACTGATAGTTGCTCCTCATGAGTGATTGCACAAACAATTATTCTAGGGACCTCATGGAAAGCACACATAAGGAAGATAGGGGAAAGAGGATAAACAAAGGAAGCGCAAAAAGAACCAAGAATACATCTGAAAGTTGATGATTGAATCACCCTAAAGGCTCCAACACTGAAGACCCTTTGGAGGGTGTAAGCGCTATGATCAAAATATGAACAAAGAATAGACACAGTGGCAACTATGTCACCATTAGAGTAGATCCATGTCATCAGTCACTGTCAATCCCAGTCATCCAAGATGGTGACATGTTTAGTTTCATCATATGATGATGTGGAAGTCAAGATGTAATATTTTAATCATTGTAAAATACAAACAAGTAGAAGTACAAGACTAGTCATGTGTGAACTTAAGGGTCATGGAATTCCAAAGGACATGTAATACCAAAAGTCATATGTAATTCCAAAAGTCATTTGGAACTTCAAAGGTTGTAGAAGTCCAAAGGTCACTAGAAGTTAGAAAGTTAAGAGTCATGAGGATATGAAAGGTCACCCCTCAAGTTATAAATAGATCCTCATTCCTCATGTAAATGACTTTCAACCTTGGCTTCTCCCATAAGGCATAAGAGAGATAAGTTTTTACTTTTGGGGAGTAAGTAGTGGTTCCAACGCTCCACTATTGGAGCAAGTGATGTTCGTTGTATTCATGTATCTTGGGAGTTGTACTTAATAATTGAAGCCTGATGGCCAACACAGTTTTCATACATGGATTATGAATGTTTATAAGACTATTCTGTGAATGTTTATGATTCATGTTTTCTTTCACTAGTACTAAGGTAGTTGAACTATTTCTGTTATTTTAGTGGTTATTCGATTGAGAACATGTTGTAATGGTTGTAACGATCATCACCTCTTTGTGGACTATTCCGCTGGATGTTAGACAAAACATTCCTATTTATGTGTGTCTTTATTAGGGTGGTACTATTACCGCTCTCTTAGAGGTTCACTTCCTCCCCCCTGTAGTAGAAGAATCTTGATGCACCTGTAACTGAACATTCACTAAGCACACTTGCTTGCTTTTCAAAGGCACATATGTGATTATCTCTCTTGCTGACAGCTAAAGCCGAGGTAGATATTGAAGTAGACAGTAGTTGGGCCGTGTTCTGGATGGGGCCCCTATTCCAAACAGTGTAGGTTAATTGGAACCACATATCGGGGAGATCCCCTTGAATGTTGAAAATTCTAGCACTGTCAACACAACCTCAATATTTCTGCGTCATTGTCCCTAGTCTATTCATGCACATTCCATTCACATGTATTCTCATGTGACTATTCACATTCGAGTGACCTGGATGCCCATGTGACTATCATAATTCAAATGCATAAATGTCCATATTGTTGTTCTCAACTCAATTGCATGGGTGTCCACACGAATAGTCTCTTTTAGTCACATAGATATTTGTGTGGCTAGTCCAATTTCTCTCATGTGGATCAATGTGACTTCTACCATGTCTTCTGCATGAAATTGGTGGACCCATCAAAAAATGGGTTGTACGATCACTTGTGGTCTATATAGCCTACCCTAACGAAAGAAATGAAATAGGAAGATTCATGATCACTCACCTGACTCTCATCACATTGAACTCAGGTTTCATTAACATGCTTACATAAATCAAATCTCTTAGTTTCTCCTTGTCAATCCAATGGCACTTCAACACAAGTAAAAATGAGGTGGCATCGTAGAGCCCATACCATATATATCATCCCTTCTGAACCTTCTCAAAGCCCATATAGAATCCTAGTAGATTTGTTTTTCAAACCATTTACGCCATCAAAATAAAAATGTCATTCCCTACATTTTAGGGTGGTCTCACACCTAAATCTAACTTAGGACCCCTTCCCTCGAGTCTCTCAACCTCAAAGGTGCATCAAGTCATTGCTCCAATCATTAATGTGTTTCTTTGTTGTCAATGTTTACATCAATTCTTTGACTTGGGGTTTTTCATTTCATGTGTTAGGATTTCATTCACATATTCATTTTGGATTCCCAAGGCACATTCATTATGGGTAGTCTCATCCCATTTTAGGTATGTACTTCTTGAAACCAACATCTTGTTGATTTTTCATATGATCTTCTAAACTGATAGTTACTTCTTATGATTTCTTTAGTTATTATTTTATTGCATTCATATTCATCATAAATAAATTACACAAAATATTTCAACAATAGAAACTAAATGTCAGTAGGATCATAAAGAGACAACCAAATAAGTAAACAAACATTTACCGTAGGAAAACCCACACGGGGGAAAATTCCAACTACCTTTTCCTTAGAGAAATCATACAGTTCAATAAGAGACACACCTATATCTTATAGTAAATCACAATGTCAAACTAACCAACAAAGTAGACTTGGTAAAACCCATCCCAACTCCCTCCTAGCTAAGTCAAAGATCTTCCCAAGAGACTTGGTCTAGTCTACTCTACTAGGGCCAAATTTCAGCCTTCTTCTACACCCAAAATCTTAATTCTACACCTATGTTATGGCTTAGAAATTGAATCTTTTATGTCACACGTGCAAGGTCATAGAAGCTGATCAGATCCACACATGTGAAGGGAATTGAAGAGAGAGATAGATATCAATCTTATTCTAGTCAAATTAAACCTTATTTCTTCCTTGTCTCCTTCGCTAGATGAACAAATAAATACTTGATTATGTGATAATATGAATTTCCCAAGAGGCGGAAGTCATGTAGAATATATATAGTGAATCTGGAGGCTAAATACGTTCCTTATTTGACTAGGTTTGGTCCAGGTGGATATTGGTGTCCACCCTCCTATTCCACATATACTTCCAGTCAATTTCATTTGTTTCCTTGATTATAATAACATTTACTATTTTTAGCAGTTTTTTGGGTCCTAAACTTCCAGAGCTACTTTGATCCCCTAAACGAATTTTTGTGTGTGTATACTACTGTTTGGTCTAAAATGCAGATGAAAATTAGAGTTTAATTAATGTCAACCCGGGAAGGTAAACTTAGAAGTGCCACCTATAGGTCTAGAAAGATTTCTAATTTGTTCGAAAACTATTGGTTCTCTTACAAGAATACTTTCGTCAAGATCTCTTCCAACAACTAAACAAACTAGAGAGATTCCTAATTTGTCTGAGATCTATTGGTTCTCTTACATGAACACATCGTCAATATCTCTTCCAACAACTAAATAAACCTAGATCTAACATTCGTCAATATCCTATGGTTCTCTTACAAAAACACATGAATTTTAGGATCTCCTCCAATATTAGAACATCTAACAAAAACTTAAAAGCTGAAATGAAATAAAAACATAAATTAAATTATACCTAAAATAAGCATGCAAGTGAGGCCATGGGGGCCCTCCATAACTCCACAAGCACACCACTTAAAAGGAGACTCAAATGTAGAAGCAACAAAATCAAAGTATGATTCTTTATTTAAAAATCTCCATCATGATGTACAAACCAACTTTAAGATTACAAATGGAACTCTAAGATTACAAATGAAGATTCTAAGATTACAAATGAAGGAGATTGTACCCCTATTTATACCATGGGATGAGATAACAAACTCATAATTATGATCCACTAATCTCTCTTTAGTTCCATACATCTCTCAACCATCTAGACACATAACCCCCTTTTGTCCTTGATTTTCTCCATGAGATCATGATCTTCTCCATGAGGCTTATCTTATCAAATTCGAATTTGATTATTCAAGGCCACATAAAGGTGTCTTGGAAGCTTCCTTTGTACCTACACATGTCACAAAAACAATCCACTTTCCGTATATGAAGTAAAATATATTATTTTCTAATAGTTAATCAAGAATTTCTCTTAAAAATGCTTGAAAATAAATAATATTTTGAAGATATAAATGAGACCCATTAATGATGAACAATAGGGAAAATGAAGTGACATGGTAGTGAATAATGAGTGATATAATGGAAGCATAGGTGAAAAATGTATGGTAATGAGTGATATTTGTATGACATTTTAAATCCCAACATACCCCCCAACTGAAGCTCTTGCATGTTCTCATGCAAGCTACTACAATGAATTATTTGATTTGATTCTTAGATGAGCTTCCTTTTAGAAGATGTTTGGTTCTTGTGTAACAACCATCTTTCAATCATGGACTTCATTTTAACTTTGCACATCTTTTGATAACTTTTATTTTTGGAAAGCATTTGCATCTTTGATTGGTTCCTCTGTTACAATCATTATTTCCTTTGTTTAGATCTCTTTTTAATGTTTGGTTCTTGTGTTACAATCATTATTTACTTTGTTGAGATCAATCATTTTTAAGAAGTCATTTAATGCTCATCATTTTGTAGTAGTTTTTATTGTGGGAAGACTATGTGGGTTAAGATGTAATATGAATGAGGGAAATAAATGAAGTGTGCAATTCCCCCCCAGCTGATGGTTTCTGGCAATTTTTAATGAGAAAGGGAATAGTAAAATAGTGGAATATTTTCCTAATATCATCATTTTAGCATCTAAAAAGAATTTCAAGATTAAAGGTTAGAAAACATAATACCTTACTTACCTAAAGAAGTGGATGAATCATGCATGTTCAGCTGCTGCAATTCTGGTTTGAAGATTTTTCTGCAAGTTGTGGATGAAAGATGGATCTGTATTGTCGTATCTGCTTCTAGATCTTTTGGCTAGATAGTCTGGTGAATCTGATGAGTCTGTTGAATATGGCTGAAAATATATAAGGCTTGGAAGGTATACAAAACATAGAAGTTACATCCCCCCCAGCCTTATTTATTGACTTCTCCTCAAGTCATGACAAATGGGAAAACAATGAAAGGAAGTCTGCTTCATCTGTTACAAAATATGGGTCTTCAAGTCTTCAACGCTCGATGGCACAAATCTTACTATGTGAATAAATGTGTCGGTATCGAACATAGCAAGAAGTTGTTGACTTAGTGGCTGTTAATGAATGCCCTTAGCCAATACAAGAGCTCCCACCATTGATTCCAATGGGAGTCAGGATGCCTAACACGTCTTTGTAGGTACGAATAAATTTGTTGTGGTCGAGTCACCTACAAGATCCAATGAACAAGGGATATTAATGTACTGTTCGTTGGCAAGAGTACTTACCATTAAGGCATGCAAGCCTCTAGGTGTTTTTACAAAGATAATTAGACTCTAGGACTTTGACTCAATGATATCCATAGAAGTAAGGTTTTATTGGCGAAAATGAAGGGGAATGGTAATGATAAGGAAAATGACAATAAGCTTGTAAGGAATGGATGTAAGGAAATGCATGGTGTATGAATAAGAACTCTTGCTATGAAAAATGGATATGGAAATGTCATGCTTTACAATTGGTGGAATTCAAAATTTGTTTCAAAAAGGGAGGTGCAAGGTAGTGGTTGTGGAGTTGGATTTGTCTTTAGAATTTTTCATGAATTTAGTCTTGTGAAGACCAATTGTGCGCACAATTTAATCTCCTTAATGATCACTTGATTATCCTGTAATTTGCAAAAAAAAAACTTGGCAGAAAGAAAACATAAGTGTGTTAAAAAAGAAATGGCCATTTCCTTCATGATTCTTACGCAAAAATTTCGTACCAAATAAAATAGATTAAGGACAATCAAAGTGTTGAAATTGACTCAATCATGATATTAATATCAATCCATTCGTAAAGAATAACCATGAAAAGTAAATTTACTCCTTGTTTTTGTCAACTAACTTTTGTGCATGGCAAAAAGCTTGGCATTATAGATTTGTTGTGTCCTACAGATTAGTACGTTATAAAGGCATATAACAATATGAAATTGCTAACTCTAAGCAAGTTAATCAGCATTTAAATAATCCACCAAATATTCTTTAAATCAATCTTCCAAATGTTCCATTGCAAATGAACATTTCCCATGAAGACTTCTATGTATCTTTCAAATGAACATTTTCTTGCAAACTCATCAATATTTAAAAAAAATTTGAATCTGGATTGAGTAGTGTCAACCACTGATTTATGCAATTTGAGCAATTCTGATTTATGCAGTCTCAACCTCGGTTATGTAGTCTCAAAATCAGAAACAAGTGCAAAAAAATGATTCAAAAGCATTTGTCAACATTTGTCAAATTTATAAAACCTGCACTCAACTTCCATACTCTGTCACACTGAGATTTCATTACCTTTATAAATAGGTGGAACGCACTGGTGTCGGACAGGTTGCTGCTGCAAAACGACCTTTCATAGTGGCAATTTGTAATTGGAATTTGGTGGATGAAGCAGAATTTCTGAGTTGAACAACGATAAGTTGTGAGAGATATATCTTGAGTTCTCCGACCAACCAGACCATATTTACAGTCAATCAAATAGCCAATGTTGTTACTGTGTTTGTTTTTTCTTTTCTTTTTCATTCTAAAAAATAAATCTTTGCCTGCAAGCCAAATTAGTGCTGCATTGTGCCTAATGAGAAATACACACCAACTTCCCACAAACTTTCGATTTTTTTCTTCATCTTAAACCTTTATTGGGTGGTTTTCAGATTAATGAAGGGTTGCTTATTGTCCCAAAAACAATTGTGACTGCACCATCATTGCTTTGATGCAATAATTAGGAAATAGGGTTGTTGAAAACGGGTTTTCAGTTGACAGGCTACCAGATGGGAGGTGTGGACGTTTGACTTTGAGTGCAACACTTGGTGCGTTTGCAAAATGCTTTGACAGCTTCACGATGGGCGTATTGGCTTTCTTGACTTTGGTTTGTAGATGCTCATTTTCAGCCAGGCAACATGTGAAGGTGCAAATCGCTCAAATCAAGCCAAGAAATCTGCATGCAAAATCACTCAAATCGCTCAAAATCCGTTTCAGTGCCAACAAAACCCGTAATTCTCTGCACATTAATTGTAAAAACTGTTTTTATTCATGTAGTTACAAAATAGGGTCCAAAAGAACCATGATTTCCTCTTAGATCATTAGGAATGTAAGCAAACGATTTCTGGGTTATGTAATTCATTTTATTGTGGAAAAAACCCATGTTTTAATTTGTCCAGATTTTTCCTGGTTGATCACAAACCACTTTTTAAAATTGACGTTTTTAAGGGGTTGCGTATGGATTCCCTGTTAGCATGACGCTGAAAAGGATGCTGCATTTGCCTTGGGACTCCTTGCGGTGAAGCCACAACATCAACAACTCATTGCAGATGTAGGTGCTCTTTCCTGTCTGGTTTCCTTGTTAGAAAGACGTGGAAATGGTTCCAATGATTGTGCGGTTCGTCCTCTTTCTAAAATGCTCCAATTGCCAGATGCTTCGATTAACACAAAAAGTCCTTTTTATTGCCTCTCAAATTGGCACAAATCTAGATTGGCATTTCATTTGTATTGATTTACTCACTCGCTGTTGAGTAGCCTTTGTGACCTATCTAAATAAATCCTGGACTTCTAATACCCAAATACAAACCTGTGATTTCACTTAAAACATTTACACGAAAAAGAATGGAACGAATGTTTCACCAATAAGTGCTAGTACCTGTTGCTTTTAGATGCATGGAAGCCTGAAAGGGCTCTGCTTGATCTAAGCTTGAGCACCGTCAGGTTTCTATTCAACTCCAAAAATTCAGTTTGGATTTTTACAAATTTTAGCAATAGAAAGGTTTACTCGCAGGTTAGGTTGTCCTATGCAAATAATCGCCATGGGTGGTTGTGCAGAATAATGATGGGTCTTAATTCATAATTTGATTGTGAAGCTCCAGTTTGTAGCCATCACTATCTTGTTTTATTTTAAATCTACTATTTTGAGCTAGCGTACCAGCTGGGGAAATACAAATCTATATTTCTCCATAATTGAGCCTATCTCAAAAAAAAAAATGGTTAAGTTTCACAATGATTTTGTTTTTGTTTTTTTTAAATTATATATATATATATATGTGGGGGAATTTAAAAAAAAAAAAAACTAAAGTTGATATAAATTTTTTTAAGATGATCTTTTGCACATTCACTAAATTCTTTATTGTCATATCTTAGATCAATTTTCCAGCGAGAGCATTTTTATTTGAAATAGATCGATAGATTTTCTGATCTTCCTGATCGCACAAAGCGCAGGAAGAGAGCATACTAATCTTTTGATTTATTTTTATTTATGCAGGTTAGCGTGGATGGATAATAAACACAATCAAGATCTGCGATCAAACCTCACATTATCTACACTCTTTCTGCAATGTCGCGGGGGTGTTTAGACTCTCGGAAAACAAAGCTTTCTGATAATCAAGCTCCTGGCCTACCCGTGATACAGAAACAAGATATAGAAATGTGATGATAAAGCAGCTCTTTTAAGTTATTCATGATGATTTTTTTTATTTTTTAAAAACAAGACTAAAAGAAAATTCTACGAGATCTCGTTTTATTTTCTATTTTAATCTATTCCACATTAACTTGAGAGGTTTTTCTTTTCATTTCCTAGGTAAAAGCATGCTTCCAGTGAAGCCATCTACAGACTAAAAATTCAAAAATGCTCACATCTAAATTTAAAATTCTTACCTGACTGTTTGCAAGGATGTGAGTAACCTGTCTTAGAGTTGGCTCAAAGTTATTGTTCTTGCTCTCCAAGAAGTACCTGTTCAACATTGTCAAATTCTTCATCCATAGATGGATTAGTGAGAAATGGTGGGTTTAAAATAAACACTGAATTTAATTAACTATGTGCGAAAATAAAATAAAATGCTCCAAACTTTGAACTCCTTTATGAACCTGCTGTCACCAAGTTCCACAAATTAGTCCATAAAAACAAATGCATAAAATAATTACTAAATCCTTCTAGTTGCACTTCCCCGGCAATGGCGCCAAAATGTTTGGTCTAAAGTGAAGATGCAAATTAGAGTTTAATTAATGTCAACCCGGGAAGGTAAACTTAGAAGTGCCACCTATAGGTCTAGAAAGATTTCTAATTTGTTCGAAATCTATTGGTTCTCTTACAAGAATACTTTCGTCAAGATCTATTCCAACAACTAAACAAACTAGAGAGATTCCTAATTTGTCTGAGATCTATTGGTTCTCTTACAAGAACAAATTTGTCAAGATCTCTTCCAACAACTAAACAAACCTAGATCTAACATCTGTCAAGATCCTATGGTTCTCTTACAAAAACACATGAATTTTAGGATCTCCTCCAATATTAGAACATCTAACAAAAACTTAAACATTGAAATGAAATAAAAACATAAATTAAATTATACCTAAAATAAGCATGCAAGTGAGGCCATGGGGGGCCTCCATAACTCCACAAGCACACCACTTAAAAGGAGACTCAAATGTAGAAGCAACAAAATCAAAGTATGATTCTTTATTTCAAAATCTCCATCATGATGTACAAATCAACTTTAAGATTACAAATTGAACTCTAAGATTACAAATGAAGATTCTAAGATTACAAATGAAGGAGATTGTACTCCTATTTATATAATGGGATGAGATAACAAACTCATAATGATGATCCACTAATCTCTCTTTAGTTCCATACATCTCTCAACCATCTAGACACA